>JAQFZM010003011.1:0-12023 GCA_034695785.1 Galumna obvia | reverse complement strand
ACTTTTGAAAATCGGATAAGTTTATCATGGTGAGATCTCCATTTACAAATATCAGTTACGCTTGACGTTGACTGTATATTAAATTGAATTGATTTTCCATTTCTCCATGATTAACCTGCCCATTACAATTAGAATTATTACTTTAATTTATTAAAACATCAAAATAATCAAGAAAATTTTTAGGGTAAAATATAAAATTTATATTGAATTGATATGAGAAAAATAGAGGGGATTAATAAATATTTGTTAGATTTATTAACAATTACTTATACTAGATCAATCATAAATTAAGGAATGAAATAAAATTCAAAGGAATTGTAGCTTAATATAGTTTGGTTATAATAGTTATTTTTTAAATAAATTATTTTATCTAAATGAATGACTAAGATTAAAAATATTTATTTTATTTTTTTAAAAACTAATTATTACAATAAATAATTTTTAGATTAAGCAAACAAAAACATTAATTTTTATTAGATGTCATGATCATCCGAGTTATTTTACACCTTTTAAAATAAAATTTAACTTGTTATTAAATTTTTTTATTTATCTCATAACAGAGATCTAGGCTAAGTGCTGATCTTATCAGACGAAATTTATACATGGTAAAAAAATCATCATATATTTACTTTAATCTTGAAATAATTAAACATTAAATACTCAAATATAAAAAGCATAAATGAATAAATTTTTTAAACTTGCAAAACAAAAATATAATTTGGCATTTTAATTTTTTTTAATGAATTAAATTTTGTTCTTGTTTAAATAATTATTTTAAATATAATTTTAGTAAAATATTAATATAAATTGTATAAATATAATGAGAAATTCCATTATTTTGAATTATATTAAGAATTATAGTTTATATAGATTATTTTATTGAAATTAAATTTCTTAACAATATTTGATTATTTATTTATATATTTTAGTATGAATTTGATAAACCATAAAAAATAAATGAATTATTTAATTAATTATTTATTTTTAACTAATAATAATTGAAATATTTAATTGGAAAATAAATATATAATATAAATAAACTTTTTAAGGTTAAAAGGAAAAGGGGAGGGAGGTTTAATTCCAATCAAATACATTTGAAATTCGAGTTTATTTTAAAAATTATTTAGAGTTAGAATTACAGTTTATTTGATATTTTTATTGAATTTGAATTTATATATTATAATGTTTATTAAATGAATTGGCTTCTAATTTAGTATATTCTGTTATTGACGATTTTTGTGAAGGAATACGGAAAAAAATATCTGTTTTGCTCTCAATAGAGATCTCAAAAAATTATCAAATTACATTATTTTTTCACCATGTTAAATATTTCAAATATTAAGCTAGTTTTAAAAGTATGACCAAAATTTGCTACGACTTTTAACAGTAATAAGTTAGATACTTTCATAATTTGGATGAAATTTTTGAATATAATTACTGAATGCACTAATAAATTAAGAATATAAACCAAGAGTAAATTCCAGGTATTGCTAATAGGGAGTTTTCCGGAATATCCCCTCCTAAAAAGCCAATATTTGAAAATTCAAGTTATAGCTCAAATAACAAAATTTATTGAAAAGGTATGAATTTTAAAAAAAAATGAATTTTAACTTATTTCAAGTAAAAATTATACAGAAGAACAGAAATAAAGTAATTTTGACTGTTTATTTACTTTATCCTACCTTATAGAAAAATATCAAAGTTTCATTTATGATAAATGATATCAAGTAATTTTATCTTCAAGAAAAAAATGAGTGGCCAAAACATTTTAGATTTACTTATTTAATCTCATTTTATCTTTAATCTTAATTATTGTGACCGCCCCTCCGGTTGTCAGCTTGAATCTCCAGCTTTAGGGTCATCTACACAATTTCCAGATCAATGCTTGAAATATAGAACCTGATTTTAAAAAATGTTTTTCTGAATTTTTTCTATTTTCTGATTTTGTGAAATGTTAATAATCAGTGCAGGATTACAGTATTCAATGATAGGTATTATATATGTTTTGTAAAGGTTAAGCAAAATTTTGTGGTCAGCAAAAGGAAAAATATTTGTCAATAAATGCCATTTTTTCATTGATTTATTATACTTTGTTTCAATAAATTTTTTAAATGATAATTTACTGTTGAGAATAAAACCCAAATGTTTGTGTAAGTTCTGAGTAGTAAAAATTTTATCACTAATTTTATAATTAATTAATTCTAAATTATAAAATTCTAAAATATATATTAATATGCAAAAGATTTGGTTTTTATGTTCATAAAAACAGACTGTTCACAAAAAACGGTGTTCATAAAAATGTGTACATTTTCAACATCACTTCTATGTAAGTGTTTAATAAACCTTAGCCTAATTTCACAAAAACTATCTAGTTCATAAAAACAGACGTTCACGAAAATGTCAGTTGAGTGTATAAATATTTTGCAAAATAAAATTTAGATTATAAATATTTTTTTAATTGATTTATTAATTAAAATTAAATAATTTTTTATTAAACTTATACTATGTTCTGGCTTTATAAATCAAATTTTATTATATTATTTTAAATTCGAAATTAAAATCAATTATAACATATTTTTAAAATTTCAATCTATTTAAAAAAATGTAATGTATTTTATTAATCGGATTTTTGCCATATTTATTAATTTTTCTCTAAATTTTTTAATATTTTACTAAATATTAATTATGAATAAATATTTTATTGAATAATTTTACAATAATTTAATTTTTTGTTTGTTTTAGAAAACATAGGACAAAATGACCTTTTTATATAATAAAATGTTATTAATAAATTTATAATTAAATCAAAACAAATAATTGGTATTGATATTACATACTTTAATATATTTTGTAATTTTTTAAATAAATCTTTATTATTATCAATTTTTTATATTTTAAATATTATACTTATAATTTTCCAATAAAATTAAATAAATTAAAAAAGCTAAAAATATTAATTTATCGATTGTTTGTTTAGAAATAAATTGTTTCGTGACCATTTCCCCAATTACTTTATCAAAATTTTATTATTAATTAAACTATAACTTAATTTAAAATTTACAGTTTTTCTCAATATTAAATATTATTAAATTGTTGTAAATTTGATGTTAAATTAATTAAATAAATTTTTAATTTTTTTTATTTTAAAACTAGAAAATATATTATTTAGTTATTTGTATATCCTTATTAAATTATGTAAGCGAAGTTACCAAGTATAACACAAATTAATGTTACCAATAAAAAAATATTTCTAAAGTTTATAAACAAGAGTTAATAAGTTATTAATAAAACATAAGAAAAAAATTATTCTGATATATATTAATATTATTTTGTTTCTAGTTATACAATTTAGTTGTTTATAATTTTACAATGCTTTACTTAGCTAATATAAATTTTCAAATTATTTAATATTTTCTTAAATGTTTCATTAAAATAAATAGGTTTAACTGGATAAATTCATTATATTAAAGAAATTCTGTCCCGCTATGTATAGGTATTGATAAAACTCATAGCTATTCATAGGAAACGAATCATAGCAATAGATCCCGATTTCAGGTCCACTTAGTTTCTCAATAAATGACAAAAATTTCAATCGATTTCTTATATTAATATTTTGTTGAGTCATTAAAAATAACCTGGAATAAGATTGATGAGCAGCTTTAATGAGCATGGTACAAGCAATGTTGACTGAAAAAATTGAAGAACTGTAATAATAAAAAATATAAAACACATAATACGTCCTAATTTAGATATATCTCTTTCAAAGAGACCCAATAATAATAATTCAAAACCAAATGTTGTGATATAGTATGAAACAAATATTAATATATTAGCAATATGATTAAATTTCTTAGTAAGAACTTCATAATAGTTATGTTCATGTATTGCATACAATAATAAATTTATATTTGAGTTTTTGAGACTTAACTCAATTTTATCATTAATTTCATTGAATTTAGTTTTTAGAAATAGAGTTGTTCCAAACCATAGATAAAAACCAAAAAAACTGAAGGCCAACTAATAATGTGTTGCAGTAATAAATATCAATATTAACAATATATATTAATATAACAAATAGATTTTAAATTCAATATAAACAAAATAAATTAAACATAACCATATGTGAAATATATTTATAATTATTTATTATTATAATTATCCGTGTAAACCATCTCTACGTCTGGCCTCACAAATACGTTTGCAGAAAGAGTTTCCGTAACCATAATTGGATTGAAAGCAATTTTCTTTACCACAACTAATAGACGAAAAGAAAGCGAAATAATAAATTTTAAGATACAATTCTCCAATTATTTATCCAAATTAGGAAATTTTTCCGATTTTGTGTGCACCGTTTAATTGAGACACTCAAATGGGTGTTCTTTCAGAAGTTTATCATTTAAAATAATTGGCAAATAGAGTTGCCAGACAAGGTTTAAAAAAAGCATTTGGCTCTTTTTTACAAATTTGCCTTGATGCTTTATTTTACTAATAAAGCATATAAGAAATGCTTTATTTCATAAAAGCTATAAAATTGTGCTATAAAATAAAAAATATTAAACAAAAAACTGTTAATCATTTCCAAATTTGATAATTATTAATATAAATATAACAAAACATGTATTCAGTGCAATTATATGCACATTATAGGTAAGAATGATATCATTTTAGATTTTATCTTATACTATTTTTTAAAATTAGTCCAAAAAAAATTATTTATAAATAGTTTCGCCAAGGTTGGTTACAATATTATAATAACAATTATAAGCTTTGAATAGGAAAGGATGACATCACCGCGAAATATCATGTATTTAACACTGAATTCAATAATAAGTATTTCGTATTTTGCAATTATTTCACCAAATAAAGTTTGTGAAACAACAAGAGAAGTCATCCTCTAATAAAATGTATCAGAATTTATCTGCTTAATCAGATAAAGAGTCAAATCAGGTATCGATCAGTTAATATTTTTTACTTGTCATACAATAAACAGATCAACTGATTGTTCATTTATTAAAATTTTTTTTAAATACTCAATTATTTTAAATAGTATTCTTTGCAGTCATACTAAACTTCAAAGCATTTCTGATAAGGAGTAGGGTGCACTATCTATTAAATCGCATCTAAAGTCTTTAGGATAGTAACCATTTTAAGTCTCTACAATCTTTTCCAAATTATTTAATTATAATCAAATCGGTTATTTCTATACATATTGTTAATGATTTCTCCGGATGAGTTTGATAATGTTTGGACTGATTAGAGGAACAAATTATCCATCGCTTCAGTTGAGGCAGAGATTTGTATTTTAAATAACTTTTCTTTTAATTGTTTGGAACTAAAAGAATACATTAAAAATAATAAAAATGTATTGAAGCGGTTAAATATAATAAAAAATACAAATATCATTGAAAAAAGACTGCTCTTTTTTTGCCCTAATTTTCATTAAAAATATGCTATATTTGCTATTTTTTCTAAAGTTAAAATGCTTTATTTGGCTTAGTAAGTGCAAAATGAAATACAATTCGGATTTGGCCAAACTTTTGTGAATCACTTATCAGTTTATTAGTGCCTTCAATTGTGTTCATGTCTCCTGTTGAGATAATTATTTTGGACCCAAAATTTTTGTAAATTTTCCCAAACTAATTGGATATTCGTGTTCAACGTTAAATTTTACATCGAAATCATAAATTACATCCATAAATTACATAAAATTAATTTGGGGTAGAATTTTCAAAATAGGGGCGAAGGCCCCTTTTCCTAGTTTGTTTTTAATTGATAGGTCACAAAAATATATGCACGAATTGCTTTGAATATGATTTGGATTTCAATTTCGCGAAATATATGAGATCCGACTGTATTACGAGTTGCGTTCAGAATAAAATCAGTGATGACTGCAAAACAACTAATATTGGATTTTCTTCATATACTTTTAGAGAGAATTTATTAAAACCTCTTTTATGAAGAAAAACTAGTTTATTAATCACAAAGAGAAATATAATGATTTTCGTCTTCAAGAAAAATACAATCAGTTTTGTGAAATTAAATGTCTGCCTGACTGTAGTTTCAGATATTTTAATACAATACATGAAAATAGTAGTACATCAGAAGATAGTCAATCATTTATTAATTTAATTATATTTCATAATATTATGGCTGACATTCATATAACAAATTTACCTCAAACAACATTGCTATCATTTTTCTGTAATTTTGGAGGACTATTAGTTAAGTGGTAGTGTCTATCAATATTGAGTATTATAGAGAATTTTATCAAGAATACATTCAAATACTTTATAAATATTAAAAGTATAAATGTTAATAAAAATATTCCAATATTTTTGTTAAAAGAATAATTAAATTTTAAAAAAATATTATGAAAGTAAATATAAAGAAAACTAAATTGTTAAAAATGAATCTTTATTCTTAATTTTTAAAAATTCTTTATATTGACAGTCGTCGATACAGGATACATTTGTTTAATATGAATATTTTTTAACAATGTCAGTTTGTTTAATGCTGAAATTACTTGAAAATTATGCGACAAATATATTAGAATTATTAGAAAATTAGGTAAAATTTTAGCTTTTTCAGTAAGGTTTCAGGTAAGCAACTTAGGTGTTACTTACTCCATCTCAATAAGAAATTGATAAAATTGTAAGAAGTAAACAAGATTCTAAAAAGTAAGTCTAATCACTTTATTTCCAACAGTAAAATTCAGGAAATTTAATTGACATAAAAATAAAATTGATTATAATTAGTAACTAATCAAACTGTAATTTTATCTTATAATAATTTTAGAAATAAACAAAATATTTAAAATTTTTTATTGGTAAGCTCCGATGATGATAATTTTCCAAGTTTAAATTTGTTATAAAAACAAAATTAGAGGGTAAAGTTATAATCATAATATTTGTAATTTAAATTAGAAATTTAATTTTTTTCGAACAAGGTTCTATTATATAAAACATTAATATATAAAACAAATATAGTTGTTTAAAGTTCAACTTGTTAACATAATTAATATAAGCTGTAATTTATTTTAAAATTTTTATGTTTATTTAATAGTTCATCAAATTTTAATATTAAAAATTATATTAAAATGAAAAATTTATGATAGGCCCTAAACCGGCCCTAAAGATCAATTCTAAGTGTTACAGTAATTGCATATTATATCAATAAATTTGCTAGATTATATTTACATTAAAGATAAATAAGCTTGCGGAATTGAACAATTGGAATTTACTTGATCATTTATTAAATTATTATTTTGAATTAATGATTTTTTGTAAATTACATTTCCAAGCTAAATTATTATTTTGAATGTAAGTTAATTTTAGACCTTGCAAGTTAATATCAGTTTTATTATTTGTAACATCAGTTATATTTCCCTTGATATATTGTTTATATAAAGCATTCCTATGCTAATCTATTCCATTCTGAAATGATATAAATTTAGTTTAACTTTTTCAAATTATAATTCCTTGATTTAAATTTAAAAAACGACTTTAAAAATCAATGATTTTATTGAGAAACTTAAGAAGACATAATTAGAAGATTGTTTTAAACATCTTCCTTATGAAAATTTTATAATATTTTACACTGATTCAACAAATATTTGAAATATTATTTATCCAAAAATGAGAAAGTGTATATTTTTAATTGTCGAGATATATTTGCTTTATTATAAAGTTTTCTGAAAAGGATTTATTTTGGGTTTTGACCATAAAAATTTAAGAACAAGGTATTTTAAAAATTTTATTTAATTCCTAACTCTGGAACCTTTGCACTAATATAATTACATTAAATTTTTTGTAGTAAATAGTACAAATATTCTATTATACAATGATGTTTATACTTAAAGTTCTAAATCATGATAGGATTATATAAAATTTGCGCTTGAAAATATAAGCTATTAAAATTATATTTAAAAAAGATGCTGAAAATTTAGAACCTATTAAAGTTTATTAGATTAAATTTTCAACACTATTAAAAATATAATTGATAGTCATTGCTCACTACTTTTGCTTCATGATACAATGAATACGAAGGGTGATTCATTTAATAAGTATATATTTATTGAAGGGTTTATATTTTAAATGAACTTAGTAATAGTATTTTTGAATGAATATAAATTTGCCTAAAATATAGACTATTTATCCGTTTTAAAATTCTAAATAGGCTATAAGAAATTCTATTATAATATTTAAAGGTAATTTATAATTGTGTCGATAATTTTTTTAATATTCCTGGAGTCGATCGAAAATTATGAAAATTATTACTAGTTCACTTCCTCAGGCTGACCTGAATAATCAAATGGCAATTAGCCCTTATAGTTTTAAACTTGGCCTCAATAATGAATCACTCTGTAAAACTTAATATCTTTTGACTTAAATAACTTTCATTTCAATCATTTGTTTTCAAACAATTTAGCAAGTTGAATCTAACAATAACCAATCAAAAATTTGCTCTACAAACAAAAATTCAATTCGCGCACTACTCCTTCCATTGAATTATATGCATATAACTCATATGTTTTACACTACATTCTTGCTCGTCTGTTTCAGAAATTTCCATTTATTTTTGAATAAAGAATCTGTTATAGTTTTTGATGGTTTTTTCACTTAAACACTTATGATATGTATTGTGGGTTCTCCGCCACCCGGTTTAGAGTAGATTTGTGAAACCTGATTACTAATACTTTTAACTATTTATATTTTGCTAAGTTTTGGTATCCTTAAATTTATTAATAATATTGAAGAATTAATAATCAAAATAATTTATAAGATAATATATATATAATTCATCTAAACGTTCTTTTATATTCTAAAAAAACTGCTTGAATATTAACTTTATTCGATGTTTGAAATATTATTCCAACCAAATTAGACAAAATTTTTCAATTATCTATCAAATTAAATTTGAAAGTTTTATAAGTTATCTATTGATTTGTGAATATAAAATGAAAGAGTTTTTAAAATTTAAAGAAATTTTTTAAATAAATAAAACAATTCAAATTCAAAGCAAAATTACTTATAATAGTTTTAAATTTTATAAAACATAAAATAACTTTTTTTAGTATTAATTGTAATTTTTGTTAATATTTAATGTTTTTCCCAATAATAATAAATTGCTCTCTTATGAACTGACAGATATTATGAACTATTTTTGATTTCCCGATTACATCATATGATCGGTTTTTGGGTGTAATTTAAAGTTGAAAAAAATTACTCGCCAAAGAATTCCCATTATTTAATTTTGTATATTCTGTTTATTTCTAAAATTATTAAAATTAGTAATTACAGTTTGATTAAATATTAACAAAATTTTAATAATTATTGATTTTAAATTATAATGATTTATTTATAATAAATTAAATAATTTATTTAATTAATTTTTAAATTCAAATATAAAAACATTTGATTTTATATCAATCGATTTCTTTCTTATATTTAAAGTTTTAACTTTTTCAACTATTTTACTTATTAATTTTCGTTTATTTTAAAGGGGATGTCCTAACTTGAAATTCATGTTATTCAAATTAAATAAATTTATTTGTATTAAAATCTATAAGTAATTTAATTTATTTAAATAAAATACTTTTAAATAAACCTCAATATTTTCTTACATTTTTAAATCAAAAATACTAATTTCTCCAAGTTAGGACATCATCTTTATATTGTTTTTATTCTTTGGCTAGGAATTTTATAATATGCATTTTTGGACAGAGCTATGTAAGATCACTCAAACATCTATAACTCTTTAAATATAGGAGTGTTGGTAAAAGAGGTGGACATTCCTATTAATTGGAGTACAACTGATATGCAAATCTGTTTTTTGTAGTTCCTCTTCTAGAGAGGCCTACATAACAATTGTCATACTTTTGATAAGTAATTGCAATTAACTCATCTGAAAATAAAATATTGAGCCAACAATAATATTTAGTCGAAGACATAACTATATAAGGTCACTCAATATAACTATATAAGGTAAACCTCAATAAATCTTGAATGGATAAATGGATTTTTAAGCTGTTTTTATTAAAATGATCCTGATTAGTTAGAATTTTTGAAAAAATAAAAATAAATTTATACTTAGATTAAATTATTATAATTGATGATAAACGAAAAATTGATATGTTGATGAATATTTGGATGTATATATTTTTTTAACTTGTAACTTTAAAAGGTCTCATATAAATTTTTATAATCAACATAACAAATTGAAAATTATGTGGTTGTCACATGACCCTCACGACCAATTTTTTCGGCAAGCCATTAAAATTTTTTTATTATAAATTATTAATGTGATAAATGAATTCGGGGTAAAATTTTTGGAGGAACTCGAAAATCATATTTGTTTATAAATGTAATTGATGGTTTTTATATTTTTGCAAAAAGGTTTTAAAATAGGCTAAGTAATTTTATTTCATCACTAAAATAATTATTTTCGAGTTCCTCGAAAAATTCTACTCCGAATTCATGTATCACATTCATAATTTATAATAAATATATTTATGAAGGCTTAATCAAAAAATTTGTCTTAGAGGTCATGTGACCACCACAATATTTTTCATTTGTTATGTTGATTATAAAAATTTTTTTGGGACCATTGAAAGTTATAAGTTAAAAAAAAGTATTCATCCAAATATCCATTCAAATATCAATTTTTGGTTAATCAACAATTATAATAATTTGATGTAGGTACAAATTTATTTTTATTATTTTTTCAAATATTCTAACTATTCAGGATCATTGTATTGAAAACCGCTTGATAATCATTTGATCCATTAAAGAGTTATTGAGGTTTAAGTGACCTTATATAGTTATTTCTTCGACTTTATGTTCTACAGAGCACATAATTGTGAACTACAGCAAACATCCCTTCACTTTATTGAATTACCCTGTAACTATCTTTGTTTGTGTCTCAAGTCGCCGGCAAACAAATGAATTGAGAGAAAAAAATGAATTGAGAGAAAACAAATGAATTGAGAGAAAACAAATGAATAGAGAGAAAACAAATGAAATTTTGTAAGAATTGATTGTTTTCTTATTCTTTGTCTGAATAATAACCAAGACTTTTGTGTTCTTGCTTGATTAATTTAGAATAAGTAATTTTATCTTATTCAATCTCTATTTATAGAAAAAATAATTGTTTGTTTTGATTCTTAAAAATATAATTTATTTTTTGTTTGTGAAATATAATAGTGATCTGTTCTTTTTAAATTTGTGAGACAGGGTTAGCCCTTATAAATTTATTGACACTTAATTCAATTGTATTTTATTTTCAAATGTTTTTAAAAGGGTATTATTTTACTCATTTTTGGTTTTGTTTGTAAAGTTTCTTAAATTCAAATATTTTTGAATACAAGAAGTTAGAAGATTTCCATAATTTCATTGATGTAAAGAAAAGTTTATATTCTTTTATATTCTTGGATATAATGTATTTGCTCACTTATTAATTTATTATTTAAATCAAATTTAATTTTGTTTGAATCAATTTTATGGCAAAATTAATGAAATTTTATTGGAAATTAAAAAATTTTACTTTTGTGAAAGCTTGATGTGCCCAAGTAGAGTGACCACCCGTACTTTATAATCAAGGATTATACTTGATTTGGCCTATTTTGGGAGAGTCCTTGATAGTATTCATCAAGGATATGAAAGAGTACTTGATTTTTAAAATAAGTTGATTAAATTTGAAAATGCTTTTTTGAAATTTGTAACAAAAAGAACTGTAATTTATGCCCAAAAATAATCTCAAATTTTAAAAAAAGTTTATTATTATTCAATTTGAAGAACAAATTCATTGTAATAAATTTTAAATTGTTATAAATATTAATTGCTTATTAACTTATATATTGTGCTTTCATTCAATCATTGTTTACAAAAATGGCCGAAACCTCGGTTAAATCAAAGAAAAGTTTAAACCGTTTCCAACATAATTGGATAGAAAATGATGAGTTCAAAGAATGGTTAACACAAAGAGATGAATACACTGCAAATTGCCGTTTATGTAATCGAGATTTT
>JAQFZM010003010.1:0-12024 GCA_034695785.1 Galumna obvia | reverse complement strand
ATTTTATATAATCCAATATTTAATTATATTAAGAGAAAAAGGATATATTTACTTTAAATCAATTTTCTATTCTAAATATAAATTAAAATTTTTATTAACAAAGAATAGACAATTGAAACAATATAATTTCAATATAAGCATATTTTGCTTTATATTAATTTTACTATTAATTTTGAATAAAAGCAAACAAAATAAAATAAGCTATTACATAAAGCTTAGTATATTTTAAAATAATTTCATTAAAATTAATAAAGTTAAATATATTAAATTAACATTTACATAATTAAATTTATATGTTTTAATTCAAATAATTGTGAAAATTATTATTATAAAGAAAACAATTATCATTTGAAAATTAAAAATGAATTTGCAAATATAAATAAAATTATTATATTAATTACAAACATATTAAAAATACATAAACATTTTTTAAGATTTAAATGCTATGAAATACATCCATAAAACAGAACACACGACTTCATAACTTGCAATCAATTTAAAATTAAAAGGTATAGAGCAGGGATGGCCAAAGGGGAGGGGTATTCCGGAATACCCCCCTAGAAGGCAAAATTTTCAATATACTTTCAAAATATTTTAGAAATTTTGCCAACTTATCCATTTTTATAAATAACACACAGTTATCTATAACGCACGAATCAATAACTGAGGAGTTAAATTATATTTTAATAAAATCTAAAAATGTGAGGGAATTCCTTATAAGAAATATAAATATAGTCCTAAGAATATTTGACAATTCTATATGACAATTAATGAAAAAGTGAAAATATCTCAAAATTTAATGGAGGTGCCAAATTTCTTTGATACCTTAAATTAATCCTTATATATTAAAGTATATTTTTGCTGAATTAAATTAAAATCGCTATGGAAACATAGGAGTTATGGATCAATATATAACTTATATAATATGACTAAATTGAAAAATTCAATTTTCCTCAAAATTTAATGGGGGTACCAAAATTCTTTTATACCTTAAAATATTCTTTATATAAAGATGTATAACTGTAGCAAATTTATTTACAATCGCTATGGAAACTTAGAAACTATCAATGAAAAAACATTGTATACCCTATTGTATGTATGCTGTACATAATTATTTACTAGATTATATTTAAATAAAAATATAAAGATAACACTAATATATTCAATTAAAACATTTTATTGTTTTATATAAAATATTAAAATACAAGTATTCCCGAAAATACATCACAAATGAACTTAATTGACCCCTGGAGACACAACATTCCGTCAGAACTAAAACCGCTATGAGTTTCGACTTTGATTTTCGATCCTAATATCTTTGCGATAGCCATCACCTCTTTTCCGGGCCCAACTTCTTCATTCAAAGGATCAAAATAAACCACTAGAAAAAGAAATAATTAAAAATTAATCAAATTATTTTTACGTCATTAAAAACTCACTTCTTTTGTTTGTGGTCACTACTAACACCCTGCAGTGAACCCGACTGCCCATCTCCATCATATGTGGTTCGATTCGTTTAATAATAAACGATATAAAGCCTTTTCCTTCCTTTAACGCAAATCTAATGTTTTTAACCACTTTATCCATACATTGACTATATATTCCGGCAAACTCTTTGTGTGTAGCGGCCATTTTGTTAAATATATCCCTGGTTTTGAAGGGATGTCCAATTACTACGGAATTCATCACGAAATCGCTGTCTAAATTGTTAAACTTTTGGATGAATTCCTTCATAAATTCCGCTTCCAATAGAAAGGCATCTCCAATTTGGCTGAAAAATAACAAAAAAGTGATTAAATTAATTAATAAATTGAATAATAAATACCAATAAAAACCCATGAATTTGGAAAACTTTTCGTCATTAGTGTATCTCATGAGAATATTATTCGCCAATTCTTCAAATTTGTTAGAACCGGCGAACAAAATCTCTCCAAGTGTATGCTCTTGCAACATTTTAAGTGATGAGACCTTTTTGCTCTCCTCTTCAATTGCCCGTCCAGACCTCCTCGCTGTCAGTTTTCGCCCACTCATACTGGCAACGTTTACCTAAAAGTGCAGAAAAATAAATAAAAGAAAATAATACTTAATAAATAATAACTAACCCCTAAGAATCGCTTCAAGAATTCGTCATATTCTTTACATTCTTTAACGTTTTCAAATGTCTCCAAAGAATTCGCACTCTGCGGCCATCCCTGCCATTTAACCGCATACATCAATTCCGGCATCTCTTCATTATTTGGATCTTCAACGACTTCCATTGAATATATTTTATCCACATAAAAATAGTCCTCTCCATCAGCTAGAACTGGTCCGGGCATCAATGGGTCTTCACTGTCCCTCCATCCCTCCTCTACACATCCCATCGATTTTCCATTAAATGGCTTAAAATGAATGTTATCCTCAAGTTTCGCTCTTTTCTCAAAACGAATAATAGCCCGCTTAATGCTAATATCATCATTGCCTATGGAGCGATAGAATCTCTCCTCCACAGCTTCCATATCCTTCTCCACATTATATCTTTTTTTTTGCTGAAATATTTTAATATTAGTTTAAAAAAATATTGTGACCAAAAGTAATGAAATGGCTAAAAATGAACACAAATCTGATCTAATATTTGCCCACAAATCAAATGTTTTAATGTATTCAACAAAAATGACAACAAATAATGAAAACAAAATCAATATAAAAGACGTATCAACTGATGGACAGTTGTCTTATGGGCTAAAGTCCATCAATAATAAGAGTCATTCAGAATCAAAGACACAATTGTTTCGCAAACCAAAGTATAAGAGTTTTATCTGCGATTAAAGCGGTTGTGATAAATGTTTTGACAGTAAATCAAATCTTGAGAGACATAAACATATCCATTCCGGGGGAAGCCTTTCGGGTGTGATATCCCTGACTGTGACCAACAATTCACCCAAAAATATTGTCAGTACGTCTGTGTCTAAACCGTCTCTCAATTCAACTAAATCTTCACTCGAGTCGACCAAAACTGTTGTTATAACGACAAAATTATCGGTCACTTCACCGAAAATAGCCAACAATTCATTGATCAAAACATCTGTGAATTTTGAGAATCCCTTACAAATACAATACTTTTAACTAGTTTTCGATTTAATATTTATTTTACTAAAAGTAAAAACATTTCAGCATTTCTTTCAAAACATCATTGAATTAAAACTAAACGTGTTTTCGATCCTAAGTTTTAAGTTTCAAAAAAGTGAAAAATGTTTTAACTTTTATATGTCTATAAATAAAGAAATATTTATAAAATATTTCAAAACAAAATCTATTTTCAGTTTAATGTCTGTGCAATCGACTGGTATCTGATATTCAACTTTTGCTTAATCTCTTAGTTTTGATTGAGTTCCGCTTAAAAAACTAATCAATTTTTGATCTATTGATCCGTGAATTGAATTTAAAGATAAATCGATTAATAAGTTTTGGCACAAATGGATGTAAAGACAATTAGCAGTAAATCTGTTTTCAGTTCCCTTTAAGTGGACACAAGCAGTTGGACGCCATATACCGACGCCACTCAATACAAAAAAATTGTTACCCAAATTGAACGAAATAAAGTTTGATAACTATTGCGAAGACAACCCTTATTTGGAATTGAATTTATTCTCTGAAAGTGAATTAAGTGATGACATAAACAAATCACAACTTTATTTCTCAACGATTATAAATTCTGAATCTCAGAAAGGTTTAACTAATCTGAAGTTTTACTTTTTAAACCATTCGTGGAAAACACACATTTGTTCAGAAAATGTGTTTAATGACATCGAATAGAATTTAACAAAACTTCAGTCTTTAGTAGTTAGAGGAATAAAATTCAATTATAATAAAAATATAACATATTCTGTGCCGACTCTCAGATTTCAAAACAATGGAGTTTACGGTAACAGAAAAGTCAATAAAAGATGAAATCGAGACTAAACTTAAAAAGAAGTCCAAACAAATCACAACTATTGGTATCAACTTTTCTAAGGAATCGGAAGACTAGGACTCAGTCTCAGACAATGAATAAAGTTTTAAATATTGGTTTTAATACAATCGCTAATTAATAACCTAAACAACAATAAACAAGGTCATTTGTTTCTATATCTTTTTATAATTAAAACAAATTAATTAATATATTACAACTCATTTATAACAATCTATTATTAATAGATTAAATGATTTCACTTCGATTTTAATAATATTTCAAATTTTATGTTCTATTTGAGACAACAGTCAGTGTCTTATAATTAATAGCTTTTCTTTTATATAATTCATAACTGTTTTAGATTTACTCATTGAATTTCATGACTTAATTATTTTCTAAAAATTATTATTAATAATTAATATAGAATTGAAAACATTTATTTTCTTTTATATAAAACATTTATAATTCCAATAAACTTACACATTTTTATTTATTCCCTTTTATTACAAAACCTAAAAATATATATAAAATAATATTAGAAAACACACTAGAATTACTAAATTAACTTACCAAAGAATAAGTATTAAATAATACAAATAATTATGCTTAATTTAATTTAAATCAATTTTTAAACAAAACAAAACAAAGTTTGTTTACAAACAATAAAACAAATTTTGCGCAAAGGAAACGGAGGTTCCAGAAGGCATGAGTTATCGGGCCTTATAGTAATTACGTTTACAAAAAAAATACAGTTAACACCACATATTTTACAATTCTATATTATTTTAAAATTTCACAATTATTTTAATCCTTTTAATTTTTATTTTATCATCTTTTATTATTAAATATTATTATTATATATTTTAAATTATTTAATCAAATATAACCAATTTTTACTTTTATTTTATATAAACCTAATTTTATGCTATATCTTCTCATTTAATATTTTAATTATTATAATTATATAACAATTAGATAACAATTTCTTTAATTCCATTTTTATGACTGAGGGTCCAGTCATAATTACCGGGGGATAATGTTATGGACCTCCCCTCCAAACTTTCGTCCACTTATGTAACTCCACGTATTGCTTAAGCAATGCTCTACAATTATATAAGAGCTCTGCTTAGAGCCCAACGCTTCACTTCTGAGGTGTATGTTAAAAGTAGTACTTCTTTAGTCAACGCTTCCACTTCTTTGTTTATTGTTCCCTTTTTCTTTACTTTATGTGTATTTTCTTAAGTCCTAAATTTATGTTTATTTGTGTATCGTTTAATTCATTTTATAATAAATATTTTTAATCATCCATATTATAAAAGAGTACTTTTATTAACCCGTGACGACCGAATCGCTACAATATTATAGATAAATACATTTAAATTTGATTTAGGTAATTTATACATTTATTTTCTTAATTAGCCACTTAGGAACTTCGGGCTTTTTTCAAAATTAAATTTCGGGTTAGGGTTTTTTGATTTATGCTCGGGTCGGTTTCCGGTTTGAAAACTGGCTTCAACTGTGGGCTCTAGTACTAATGATTACTACAGTTCCCGATCATATTTATGAGCGACCGATTTAAGGAACCAACCATTTATTGAACTAATTCTTAAAACCAAAACCCTCCCCATAGACACTAATGTTAAGAATGGTTTAGATTTATGAACGATCGGTTTTATGAACTAACCATTCTTATGAACCAAATATTATAACCAAATTTAATACAAATTATAGAAAATAAGGATCAGTTTTATGAACCTTAAGACTGTAATCATTACATTAGAGTCCAAAATCGGACCAAAAATCAGCTGTCTGGTCCGTTCCGACTTTTTGGCAATATGGTCCGGTCCGGTATTGGTCCGGTTCCAAAAATATCTTGGTCCGGTCCGGTCTGGTCTGGAAATTTTAAATATACAAGAAAATATTTAAATTGTGTGAAAAAATATCATATAGTTTTAAGCAAAATACATTAACTCTTAGAATAAATCAAAATTTGAAAAAGTGAATATCAGCTTGTCATATTTTTACGTATCTAAGTTTGATATTTTATAAGAGAAGGGTTAAATCATCAAAATTCTAATCTTCTTCTCACTATAAATTTTTTATTTGAATTCTATAATCTGAATAAGAAATTTTTGAGTGTTTTATGAAAAATGAATAATATTTTATTGCTTATTATTCTAAAAATTCAGGTCCGGTCCGATTTAGGTCTCTACATTACATCATATAAATTATAATTTGGAAACACATTTTTTAGTGATAAGTGTCTTAAAATAAAAGACAGAAGTTATCAATTAGTGATGAAATAAAAATTATTTATAAAATAAAAAGCTTTAAAGCCATAAATGTTTTATAAATATATTTTTGTCTAATTTGGTGACCAAACATTTAATGTTAATTACAATGAAATACATATAAAAGTTTCATTAAAAACATTTATATCATTAAAACAACCAAAAATAACAAAAAAATTTTTTATTGATGTACTTATTTATAATAAATAAATACAATAGAAAAAGTACAGATTTTATAAACCTATCAGTTTTATGAACTAAATCCTATTTCCCAATCAGTTCATAAAAAATAATCATGGACTGTATTATAATACAGTATGTAAAGGAATTGCTTATACGCTACTAGAGAGGGCACATAACAAAAACCCGTTATCTATTTAATTCTTAAGCTGCTGCTATCTTTTCGGTCGCGTTTAAGCATTTTCTTTACTTACTGTATATAATTGTAGTTTGAGATCTTGATATCAAAAATTACATTTAAAGTTAATTAGAAGAAAATAATTAAAGAAGTTTCATTTATTATTATAGTTTTATAAATTCTAGGAAAAATAAAACTTACATATTTTATCAAACTTAATAGTTTATTATTAGCTATGATTAAAACTCACACGCGGCTGATCTAAGGTTAAAACGGGGACTAATTCAAATTCTCTAGTTCCAAAATCCCCATGCCCAAAATCTTCAAAACCAAAATCAACAGACCCAGAACCTAACCTAATCTAACCTAAATTAACCTAGCCTAACCTAACTTATCCTAACCTAACCCTACTTTACCTAATTAAACCTAAGATTCTGGGTCTGGAGATTTTGGAATTGGGGATTTTGAACGGCTATGGTTAAAACGTTTTCACGAAATAAGATTGTCACAAATAATTTTAGGTTACATAAAATACAAAATATGCTGAAAATGAAATCTTGCATAACCTAGTTGATTATAATGTTTTCATCAAAATATTCTACTAAAATGGAACTTTAAATCATAGATTCTATGAAATTTTTAGGTTTTTAGTTAAAAAAGTTTTGAAAATTAAGAAAATATGAATTATTTTTGGATTTATAGAATTTTTGTCAAAATATGGAAAATATGGGCCGTTTAAATGGTCTTATTTTATTTGTTATTAAGTATATCGTTTAATAGATTGTTTTTCCATACATTTATTGAATCCGGAAAATACATGGATATCCATAAAATGCAAAACTTAGGTTATCATAATAGTTATATTGTTATAAAATTTATCCTAAACTTAAGAACAACCATATAAAAAAAGTAAAATTAAAATTTATATTTTTGAACTTGTTGGTTTTTAAGCTTTTTCGCAAATCAACTATGTGGGGGTGCGTTAATAGATAAACAATGGGTAGTGACTGCCGCTCATTGTCTACAATTTGGGTAAGCTTAGTTTTTTAACACATTAATAAATAATAATAACTAGATATTTAACCTATAGTTTATTATTCGACCAATAATATTCTGTATAATATAAATGTTTTAAAAAAGATAAAAATGATAAAATTGATTAAAAATCGATACTTATCTAATTAATAAAAATTTATAATAAAAAATAAAAACATTTATATTATCTATATATTAATTTAATAATTATATTTTTACAATTAACATAAATACGACTTATATTTTATTTTGATAATATCTTAAATAAAATAATTAAGTTGCAAGTCATGTTTTATCTTTTAACAAACATATAGTTTCAAATTGAATAAACTGCAATATACTGTTCAACAATTTACTAAATTATTTCTTTGCTTATTTCCAAGTTTATATTTTTCTAGAAATCTATTATTAAAAAATAATAATTCTAAAGAATTTATTTAATTTTTATTAAATTATAACTTTTAATAATTTTTTAATTATTTTAAAACTTAAAATTTTAAAAAAAATAAAAATAATCCTAAAATAGTTATTTATAGTCAATTAAAGAGGTACAGCTGTATCTCCAATCTTGAATCGGTTGGGACCAGGATTATGAATTCAAGATAGATATAATTCAAGTTAGAAAACTTGATTAAAATATTTAAATTAATGACAAATATGAATGAATAGTAATAATTATATTAATTACCATAAGTTTAGTTATATTTATTGATTATAATTAATACGAAATGCATTTTTTAAAAATTTGTTTTTTACTGGAATTTTGTAACAAAAATATTATACACAATATTGTTAAAAACTTTATTTCAATTTACAATTTAAGCAAAATTCAAGTTAAGAGGTGCACACAATAGCTTATGGGACCAGACTTTTGGATTCAAGATATAAGTTAAAAGGTTAAAGATAAAAGCAGGGATGGCCAAAGAACTCGACTCCAGGGGGGTTTAGGGGGGTAATTTGGGAAAAATCCCAGGGGGGGTATTAGGGTAGGGTATTTTTTTAAAACCTCAAAATCGTCTATTTTTGCGCTATTTAGCTTTTTAATTCTATTTTAGACTATTTAAAGGTTATTAAGTGCTATAATTGTTAATTTTACATGATACTTCACTCAAAAAGAAATAAGTTGTCTATTTTTCACTTAAAATTGTTTTTTTTGGAGTAAATATTACTATAAAATATCGATAATTTTGATGAGAAAATGATGTTTAAACGACATTTAACTCAAAATAATGACTAAATTACTAGTTTTATTTAAAATTTGGACAATTTTTTCAGAAAATTTTACAAAATCAGAGCCTTCGCTTCGCGCAGGCACCGATTTTTCTAGGGGGGGCCTACCGCTGATTTTTCCCATGGGGAGGTATTTTGGCAATTTTGCTGCTCCAGGGGGGGTATTTTGGAATACACCCCTATTGGCCATTCCTGATAAAAGAGATTTCTTAATAGGGTTTCTATGGGAGTGAATCGGGTTTTACAAATACAATTCAAGATAGACTTGAATTCAAGTTACGAGAGTTCAAGATAGGAGAATTAACTGTAGTGAAAAAGGTTCCTCAATATATGTTTTGAACTTATTTTAAAATTTAGCTAAATACTATGAGTTTGGACAATAGATAGTATAGTTTCTAAACTGAGGCGTATTTGATTATAGGGGGAAAGTGTCATTTAGGGGGAAAGGGAAAATTTACACCCGAAAAAAATGTTTAATTGAAAATGATTTTTATTTCTGATTTAAATTCATATAAAATTATGACTTTTTTAATAGAAAAATATAATACAGTAGAAGTAAAATCTGTATGTTATGTATTTTACTGTAAAGTCTGACACAAAACATCAAATATCGGGTTACTTATATGCATATAAAAATAAAACTTAATTTTTCTTATTTCCTCATTTTTTAAATTAGAAATATTTATTTGCAATAAAATTAAGTAAATATAATGACCAAAAAAAGGCAATCAATTGATTCGAAAACTAAAATCTTTGATAATTTCAATCAAATATCAATCAAATATCAATTAAGTCGATCTATTCAGACAAAATTACTAATTATTTTTGTAAAATTAAATTTAAATATTGACTGATAGTAACCGATTTTGTTGTCTAATAATAAAATTGATAAAAATTGTCTTTTTTGCCTGCTATGAACATTGTTTGTTATGAACAATTTTCCCTGGCATCTTCCCATTCATAACAGACAGCTTCTACTGTATATCTGAATAAATATTTTATATTATAAATATTAATATTTAATATTATTCTTAATATGTAAATGAGTACATAATGATCTAGTGGAATAAAACTATTATTTTATTGAAACTAAGAAATAATTATTTCTCAGATAAGAAAAACTTATAAATAATATCTAAAAATAAATATTATTATTCTTATTATTATTCAAATATAAGTAATAAAAATAACATCAAAATTAAAGTTTTTTCAATTAAACTTTTTTTCTTATATTTTTCTTCAATTAACTTTATTTTTTTAACTTAAATACTCTAATTATTTAATTAATCTAGATTATCATTAAATATTTCTATTGGTCTATTCTATTTGACATATACATGTAATTTTATTTATTTTGGAATTAATTTTGAACAAAATAGAGGTTATATAAAAGTTTAAATATTAAATCTCTATAAATATCCTAATTTAAGGTAATATAATAAAAAAATAAAAACAAGATTAATTACAGTTAAAGACCGATCTTATGAAGTCCCCTGTAATGAAATCGAATGAAGTCTAATCTCTAACAAATTCTATTAAAAACAGTACATTTAAAAAACCGATTATATGAAATGACTGATGTTATGAATAAATTTTGATTTCCAGATCACTACATACGATAGGTTTTTGATGGTGTGACCACCTCTTCAACAAGTAGTTAATATATGTAAATAAAAGTCATAAGTATGGTAAAATCAAGTACTTATCACAGACAAAAAAATTATTTAGTATCATTTAAATTGCAAAATATTAATTGGATTTAAAATTGTTCTTTGAATTAGATTTAGCAGATATATACAATTTTTATATTTAATAAATTAATTAAACTCTATATATTTGACCGAATAATTATTTTTGATGCAAATCTCTGCTCTAATTGATTCAATGTTTAACCGATTTCTCTCATCTATTAAAATTTTCTCTAATTGCTGAATACTTTTTCAATAAAATCATTACAAATTTGTATTGTCATAATTTTTCTACTATTTTTGTAAGGTTTTGACAATTAAATATCAATAAAAACTGCAATATTTGAAAATGACATCTATTTTCATGTAACTAATGTTTAATACTTTAAACACTTAATTAATAATTTTGGAAATTAATTAAATGCTATTAAGCTAAAGTGACAGTTTAAAATATTCTATTTAAATAAAATTTTTATAATCATTTATAAATTAATATAGTTTTATTTATATTTAACTTTGTTTAACTTTACTTATTTATGATATCTACCAAATAAAATTGTTTAATATATTTATTGGTTATATTAAATATTTTTCATGTAATAAAAATTAATATAAAATATATAAAATTATCGTTTTCATATTTCATGACAATAAAACTTCGTTTTCAATATTCAAAATAAATTTAATTTTCAATAAAAACCTTTTATCTTTTGTCAACCATTTTAAATAATTTTACATTCAATGAATAACTAATAAAAAATTTAAGCAAAAGTTACAATTTTTAATATTTTTTTATAGTAAAGTTTCAATTATTATTTTATTATTTATTTACATTTATTTTTATTTAATCTTGTTGACCTTCATTATATTTGTAATTTTAAAATCATATTATAAAATACATAACAGTGATTCTAACAGGAAGTGAAAAAACTTAAGGTTGATGAAAAATTTTTCTTAAATTATCAAGAATATTTATATGATTCTATAAGATCTATGAAATAGAGGAAACAAAAGTATTTTCGCTCCATTTTTTGGCTCGACTCACACACGACAAACTCAAAAGCGATTTATGGATCCGTTTCTCACAAACTTTTTGAAGAGAATTTTCAATGAAAATTCGTTGAAAAACAGTTGTAATTTTTTTCTCTGATAACAGAATTAGGTTAGGACCAATTAATTAGCCACTATCCGGAGAATATGAGGCAAAATTTCCGTTTATGCATTTGTTTGTACCAAAGAATTGGAGGAATAAAAAAAAAAATAAATGAAAACCGTTTGACCACACCTTTTGATATTCACGCCACTCTTAAACACATAATCGATGGTATAATAAATTAACAAGGTTAATTTCTAAATATTTATTTAACAGAAAAATTATACGACTGACTAAAATATGGAAAATCTTTATTTACCGAAATATCAGAAGAGAGAAGTTGTAAGAGTATTCCCATATCTCAGAACTATTGTGGCTGTCAATCGAGTGAATAGTGT
>JAQFZM010003009.1:0-12025 GCA_034695785.1 Galumna obvia | reverse complement strand
TATCTTATCCTAACTTATAAACGGGAACGACTTTTTTTACAGTAACAGGAATTTTTATATAGAATTCCTGTAACCCCTGACAGGAATTGATTTAACATTGTTATTCATAAAAATTTATTATTTTAATTGTATAAATGAATAAAACATTATTAAATCTATTATTCTAACCGAGTATAATTTAATAATTATAAATATAATTAATTAAAACTTTAATATGAGCCTGTATAGTCCCTCTTTGAAAGTGATCGGCAACCACTCGTCACCATATGCCGCCTGAAATTTCCTGTAAGGTTACAGGAATTTTTATATAGAATTCCTGTAACAAATTACAGGAAATTTCAGGCAGCATATAGTGCCAAGTGGTTGCCGATCACACTCAATGGGTGACTATACCAAGCAATATAATACTCTTAATTAATTATATTTATTATTATAAAATTTTACTGGGTAAGATTAATAAATTTAATCAAGTTTTACTGATATATAACCAAATAATATTAAATTTTTATGAATAACTATGTTAAATCAATTCCTGTAGGGGGTTTTCATGTTAAAATTCCTGTTCATGTATTAAAGTCTCCCCAGAAATAGATTTTTGTTTATTTTAATATAATTTAAGTTAAAATAAGTTTAAAAATAAGTGTAATTATATTGCATCAGATCACTTATTATATTGAGTAATTTGAAATTATTATCTTGTTCATCACATGTTCAACTAATATTGTTTTAGTCACTTATAAAATATAATAAACTATTTCTACTAAAATATATAATTTTAATCAACCTTGCTTCAAATTATTTACGGTTTACTATATTAAAATCGATAATAAGTAATAAATAAAATTATTTTATCGATTTATTGAATTCAAGTTAAATAAACCCTAAATTAGTTATTATTACAAAAAAATGAGGAGTAGATAACAACTACTTCTAACAGTTTAAGTTTTGAATGACACATATCGTTAAAATTGAGAAATATTTTTATAAAATGAATATAAAATAAAGTTATTTACTCATATTCTAATAACTATTTCTTAATGGAAAGTAATAAAGTATACCTTCACTTCAAATATTAATATTTTATTTGGAAAATAAATATATTCTTGGTATTAATCAATAAAATATTTGTTAAAAATGGCGAATAAATTTTCCATTAATAATAAGAAAATATTTCAATGTTTTTACATAATTTTATTACTTTCTATTTGTTTATATCAAATCCAAGATATTTGTGAAATATATTTCTCATATAAGACGACAACTTTTGTTAGTTATGAGAATCAATCGGAGATCTCTCTTCCGGCCATTACTTTATGTTTGGATAAGAGATATCTTTTAAGAGAACAATATATGACTCGATTTGGATTTATTGGGTCAGAAAGTGATCCATTTATTAATCAAAGAATATCTGATCTCATGTCGAATATGACAATTAAGGAACAGTTCGACGCCTTAAAGGAATTTCATGAAATATTTAAAGAGTGCGGCCTTTTTAAGCCAAAGGGTATATCAAATAGTAAATATATCTGGAGCAGTTATGTCAACTGTTCAGAAGTTACCCCGATTAGAAGAGCTATTGATTATTACAGGTTTAATTTTTTGTCTAAACAAGCTTGATAATATCACAAAATCATTTTTAAGTTGATTATTGTATTTTTTAAAAATTACCTAGTCTTGTTTAAAATTAATTTATATTAAAAATTGCAGGGTATGTTTTACCATGTTTTCACAATATGACAACGAAATGAATGATAGATATGAGATTATTAATAACTTGGTATTCAATGAATGGTCATTCGATTTGGTTTGGCTTAATATAAATATTGACCAAGTTTATATTTATTTTATCATTCATTCAAGAAAGGAAAAATTGTACACATTAGACAAGATGCAATTACTTAATTATTCTGTTAATATACCCTTTAATTATATTCAATACCAAAGAATTAAAATCTATTCATTGCCCGAACCCTATGAAACAAAATGCAAAGACTTTATTAAAGAAAAGTATATTTCAAGACATCATTGTATAAGTGAGTGCCGTTTGAAATACTTGACTCAATCCACTAATAGGACAGACCTATGGATGGGCTCTTATTTAACAGAAGTGAAGAGTAATTTAAAAATGTATAATATTTACAAAGAATATAATCAAATCTATGAAAACACTTCCGACGAAATAATTGGAGTGAAATGTAAAGAGATTTGTGGCGCAAACATTGAGTGCTATTCTGAGTACTATAAATGGGATATAAACTCATTCGGTTTAGTACAGAATAACTCATTTATCTCTATATATCCGCCCCAAACATCAGATCTGGTTTATAGATATTTACCTAAAATATATTTAATAGAAATGATATCATTGTTGACGAGTTGTGTCAGTCTATGGTTTGGGTTCTCTTTTCTAATGCTTTCGGATATCATTTGGAAAATGTTTTTAGTTATTAAACAAAAGTTATTTATTTTTAATATTAATAGCTCTCAAAATAATACTTTTATTATATTTAATAATATTGAATTATCCAAGGTAACTAAACAAAAATTGAGAAATACAATTACTATGAAGAAAATAATATCCAGGTCTTAGTTTAAACTTTAAAGACATTCATTAATAATAGTCGTTTAATAATCAATATTTTTTATATACTTTAATAGTTAAGAGTAAATATTTAATATCTGTTTTATCATGATCAATTTTTTGAAATTGAATAAAAACTATCAATAAACCATCTGTAATATTTTGCTTGTAAACGATCTAGCTTGGTCAAATGTGGATTCTTCATAAACTTTTTGTTGTTCGTTATTATGAATTCTGGGATTGCCTAGGTAATATTTATTTTATTAATTCAAAAACAATTTTAATATAATAAAAACTATGACTTAAAAATAAAGTTAATTAATTTTATTAAATAATTTATCATGATGCAAAAATACTACTTACATTTCTTAGTGCAACAATTGTATAGAATTTAGCGAATAATTTTGAAACAAAACTTGATTTATCATGGTAAAAATTATTGACAATATGCCATCTCATGGCCGAAACGGGAACACACGCTATTGTGTTGTACACATTGAAATTGGACCACCAAGGTGATGTCCAATGGAAATATATAACAGTTGGACAAAATGTAAGTTTACCCGATATTTTCATAAACTTTAGAGGATAACCAAATAATACCGGAGTAGTAATCAAAACGATACTAGGCCATTGATTTGCATCTTGGTTATGCCTCTCAAATATATTCTCATCAGCTATTTGTTGGTAGTCAGCCCGAAAAATGTTCTTGCACATTTCATAAAACATACCCCGATGTAATACCTGATCATTTGATACAATACCAGACACTGAGTGAAGAATTTCAAAATGCATTTTATCAAAGAAGTTGCCATAATTATCCTGATCATTTTAAATAAGCATAATTTAAAAAAATAACAAATAGAAAATTATCTTGCTCACAATTATATGAGAACTAAGAAAAAATTGACTCTGACCACAATAAACAGCATTTTCAAGCTTGCTAAATTTTGGGGGCATCCAACCCGGCTTATCAGTACCTTGCTCATCATACCACACAAACACCCAATGATTCATTTCAACACAATTCCATTTGTGAATTTTAACCTTGGGCACTTTTGATTCTAGATTATATTTATTTATTTGCACTTAATTTAACTTTACTTGAAAATAATTAAAAAAATAACAAGTTTAATTTAATACAATTACCTTCCAAAGTAGGTACAGACTTACAAATGCCCTCTTCATCAAACATCCAACTATGGAACGGACATCTTATTTGTTCTCCAACAACAGTACCTCCAATACCGAGGTGTGCCCCTTGGTGGCCACAAAAGGCATCCAAAATAATAGGTTTACCCGAAGATGTTCGAAAAACTACCAAGTCCTTTTCCCAGGCGTGTAGTGGTTTAACCTGACCAGGTTTCAAGTCTTTTGACATAATTATAGGATACCAAACATTAGGAAAAGGGGGGTATATCTCATCGGAAGAGTAGTATTTCTTGATATTCAAGTGCTTATTGTTAAATATATGACGATCTAGGTCCTTTAAGAAATAGTTTATAAATAATTTGAACTAATGTTAATATTTATTATAATTACAGTAAATATTTCGGTGGGATATTTCCATAATTTAAACAATTTATAAATGACCAAGAACAATATAATCCATGGAATAAATGAGCTCAAAAACTCAATTGAAGTAAAATTATATAATAAGTGCTTCGATTGAAGAAAATAAGACATATTTTTAAACTTATCTTAACTGAAATGATATTAAAACTAAACTAAAATATTTTTTAATTGAGTTTTGAGGAAAGTTTTCATAAAAATCGCTGAATAGTGTTGTGTGTTGTGTGTGTGTGTGTGTGTGTGCGAGAGAGAGAGAGAGAGAGAGAGAGAGAGAGAGAGAGAGAGAGAGAGAGAGAGAGATTTTAAGATAATAAGAATAAGTTGTTTTTAAAGTCTCATAAAAATAAGTTTTTATAATAACTCTGAAATCCATTAGAGTTTTAATTTTAATTAAATACTTTTTTCATTTTATGATAAAACTATTTTAATTTTCCTGATGTAAGTCATCAAATACTTTGACATAACAAACAGGTTTACATCATATCTGTTATTATTATTTAGAAATAATAATAATTATTAATATTAAATCGAATTTATTACTTTAAAAATATTAACTTGCTTAATTAGCTTTTAGGGATATATTTATTTTTTACTGCATTAGTTCTTAATTGGAAAGTGTTTAAAGGGTTGATATTATTTTCATTGTTTAAACAATTATTTATACTCTTTTCCAGAAACGAATGGCTGTATTTCGGGGTCTATTTTCACCGTTAGATTTATGAATGTAGAGATCAGACAATGCTTTTCCCGGAACCAAATTTGGAGACCAGCCTTCGTTCAGTTCATACTGACGTCCCTCTACTTTACTGTAATTTATATCAAGAATAGCGGCAGACATAATGTTTGAAATTGTAGTAACATTAGCAAGCTGAATTTCACCAAAAGGTGCGCTATCTTTCCCTTCAGCTCTAAAAAATAGTCCCGAATATTCTTGAGTTATGTCTTTCCATTGAAAGTTAGACCACAAACTCTGTGGCTCTGATTGATTGGGAAGTTGTATGTATACAAAACCAATTGGAATATATTCTTGTTTATTGTTTTGTTGATGACCTAGTTCATTTACAATTTTATCTAACTTCTTATCAAAACTTTTATCCATATTTTCAATGATTTCCTTTTGTTCTTTGATTTCCGTCTGTTGTCTCTCCAATGAATTCCATAGTTTTTCAACAGTTTTTGTTTGGTTTTCAAATAATTGTTCGTATTTATAAGAATCAACCTTAGTCCAAATATCTATCAAAATCTTACGTAAAGTGTCAACTGTCCACTGTTGATGACGTTGACAGGCAAAGAGGCCTTTCCTTCTGCAGGGCTCGTCTATCCATTTGCCAAACGTTGCCTTCGATAATGACATTTGAACGCAATGTTGATATGCGATGACATCAGCACTGCCTTCCGCCCAATTCACATACCTTTACATAATTTGCATATTTAATATAACTTAAAGTTAAGGAATAGATTTAGAGTAGAAAAGTATACTTATTCTTTCCGTTCCAGCGGTCGACTACCAATTCATGAATATTCATTCCCATCCATACTCTATCAGAAATGGTGTGATATTGTCTGAGGTTTTCACTGACAAAATCCTGTTCTTCTTGTGATTCAATTGTAATCAGAGTAGAAGTTGAGTCCAATTCATAGCAATAAGTCTTTGCCTCCTCTTCTGTTCCCAATTTGTTATCGAATTTAAAACACTTTTCATTCTTAAATGATATCCATTCGCCGCAAATGTTTAGACTTTCAATTGTCGAACAAATGTTTATATCTTTGAAATTAAAATAATAGTTAATTTAAAGTTAATAATTCTTATAAATTTAATATACCAGCTAGCAACATTAATAATAGAAACATTGCTAAGTTAACCAGGTACACCATTGCCTTAAATCATTTATTTAACTCTATTTAACTTATTTTGAATTAATGATAAAATTTTTTTTTATAAATTTATCGATAAATTATTGTGAAATTATAGCAATATTTTTAATATAAACAATTGAGTATAAAGTTAATGTGACCAAGATAATAAAAGTTATATTAATAGAATTAAAGTTATAATTTGTAATGTTTCGTTAATAATATGACCATGATAATTTCGTTTAAGTTAAAATGCATAATATTGTGAGTAAGGTATTATTAAAATAACTTTTAATTTAAGAAAGTTTTGTTGAAATACTTGGTTCCAAAAGACATGAAATTATAGACTTTTAATAATATATTTGTCCTAATTTCGTGACTTATGACAAAAATAGCAAGGTTAGTTTAATAAACATTATTTTATTTGAAATAATAATATCAGTTAAAACTTAAATAAAATATTAAATAAAAATTAGAATATTTATTATGAATTTTGTATAATTATAATTTATAAAGTATATGAACAAGATCATTTATTAGAGTTAAATAAGAATAATTATAAGCAAAGTATTAAAATCTAATAGAATATTCTTAACATTCAAAGGGATAAATATTAACTAGTTAATATTTTTACAGCATTTGAATACAAAATTATATTGAGCCCATCCTATGACTCATCATTGAATATACTTAAACAATAATATTTCCCACATTTGACTCAAAACTATTTGTAACCATTGCCTAGATATACTAATTCCAAGTACCTATCATAGATATCAAGAACATTTGTCACCCATAGAAAATATATAGATGTCTAAGAGTTTAAAGGAAAAAACTCATGATTTTTGAATTTTGAATTTTGAAAGCCTAGATATAACTAAATTTACTCAATGATTCAGTTATACTCAACTATTAGTATTCAACTCTTAACTATATAAGACTAACACATCGTTTTAGCTCATAGTTATTACCGATTACTATACAGATAGTAGTTAAGGCACTTTACGTTTATTAAGTTTTAATTAATTTTGATAAAAATGGCGTCAAATGATAAGTATTATAAACCAATTCCTGTCAAAAGGAAATCTCTAAGAAAAGACGTGTTGGAGAAAATGTCGATTAAGGCTGCAGTCGATGATCTTTATCGAGAAGACAACGGATTGACTCCATGCCATGAGACAGGTAAAAAGGTTTTAATTGTTTGTAAAAATAACAAGGTGATTTATAACTTTTAATTTTATGATTAGTTATTAAGAAATTTATGGAAAAATGTGAAGAAAATCGGATCAAATGGATTGTTGAGAGAAGACAATTAAATGAGTCAATGACCAGAATCAAAGAATTGGAAAATAAGGTGATTAATATGAAGGCCAAGATCAAAAGAACCAAGGATGAGTATACAAGACTAATGATACAACAAAATGAAGACAAAGAAGATGTCGAACGTATGACTGAAAGTCTGGAGAATATCCGAGAATTTGTTAGAAATGAAGTGCAATACATTTGGACACTCAAGACATCGGAACAATTGAGTGATCGTCTTAAGCATCTGTCAATCATTGAAAGGCTCTCTGAAGACTCGTTTGACAGCAATGACTACAAAAGCGATGACTAAAAGCAAATACTAAACAATAGTTTCTTAAATTGAGTTTTATATAAAAAATAGTTTTAATAAAAATAATAAATATTTTTATTTAATAGAATAACATTTGCTTTTAATTTGATTTAATCAATATTTTTCAATAAGTTTTTATAAGAATTTAGTTTATTAATTAAAATATCAGTGAAAAGTTCTTAATAATTAGATTATCAAAATGATTCTAGTAAATTTGTTAGCTCTTATAATATTATACTTTGTATTTGATATTATTTAATAGCTTGACTAAATTATCCTGATCAATCCTTGAGTTAAATAAATAACAAAACATATTTGAACCTTGTAAATATCTAGCTAAATTTAGCTAGATAATTATATTTTGCTCAAAGATTTGATTAATAATTAGTAAAAATATACTTAACATTTATCTGATAATTTTTATTGTTATGTGTTGTAATATGGGCTCAATTTTAATGTTTTTCTTTTGACAAATTGACTAATATTTTATTTGCAGAATATTAATAATTTTTAAAATGAACTAGTAACAGAATTGTAACAGAATTGTAACAGAAGAAGTCATTGGAGACATTCCAACATTAAAACTCAAAATTGTTTTCTTCTTTTTGTTTGTCTTTTGAATATTTTTGTGTTTTTGAAAAACTAATAAAACTTTTATAAAATCCTAAACTTATTGTTATATCGATTGTTCCCCAACTGTCGTCTCAACAATTAGTTTAGGATTTAAACATTTAATATTTAAAACGGTTTTAAAAGTTAATAGTTTTTAAAATTTACAAAAAAGAATTCAAACGACAAACAAAAGTAGAGAAGACATCCAACAAATTTGATGGAATACAATGAAAACCTAAAGATATTGACTTTTGCAAATCAGCTTGACCTCACCATTCGATGCACTCCAACCCAAAACAATCTAGAATTCATTGACGACAATACCAAGATTGTTGGTATATATCAAGTGTTGAACCAGAGATACCCAATAGTTCCAAATTTTCTCCAACACATGAACAATGATTTATTCTGCACTTCAATTCTCGGTTGGACTCCCAGCCAACGACCCTATGAATTGATTTTGGTATCGCCTAAACAATTGGAGGAATTGAGAGATCCAATCGATGATCCCCAAGATCCAAACCTGATCCAAATTGGTTGGTCTCGACATTTGCGTCAGAGTATATTTCCGGTCATCGTTAGGGGAAGAAATGAATTGCCACTTGATAACCAAGATTGGCAAGTACAAATTGAAGATGCATATTATCCTGGGCAATACTTAGCATTAGTTGAAGGACACAGTCACACTTATTGGATTAATCGATATAACATACAACTTTATGTTAATGTTATTAAGGAATGGAACCAACAACGCATTCCATTGAGGGAAATAATGGGAGTACGACTGTGTTTGTACCATTTCTTTCCAAGAAAGCCTAACCAAGCTGGAATCTTTACCATGAGAAGAGAATTTCATTTGATCAACAGAATTATAGACCCTTGCAATGAACCGAATAGAGATTATAGTGTGTTTGGAATGTATGCCGGGGGACGCACTTATATAAGGAGAATATTTAATCTAAATAAAAGAAGAAATTGTTGGGATCAGCACACATTGACACAAAGGGGATACAGTTTCAGAACTGAAATTTCCTACAATTGGCGTTCGAAAAGAGTTGGTTACTATTGCAGCCGAAACGCACAGTTTCTTGTCTCGGAAAGTAGTAGAAATGCATTACCGTATGAGAAACTCATTTCACTTTTAAGAGAATCTACTTTTGTTGTCGCCGACGGATCACATGTTTACAAACAATCGAACAGAGACTGGAAATATCAGATTAGAGATATGGATGAGTATTCAACTCTGGGACCGGTTATAGCTGTCGTAACAGAAGGGGTGTCTGCTTTAGATATCTGCGATAACAAAACAATACCTCGTTTACGAATATTATACTATTCTCTGGAGAACCGGTGCAGTCAACCCATTCTTCTCAATTGGGTAGACTTTGAGAGTGATTGGAATCCGAGTGGAGTCACCGTTAGTTCGTATGTGACAGCACAGCACCAATTCAAACAAATAATGACAAAGGGAGAACTGTTTGATTATACACAATTTGCTGATATTTTGATCCGTCAAAATCCAGATAAAAGAACTAAAATAGTGTTCGCGTTATGTAAATCTATTAATTTTGAAGGAAATCGGTGTTATATCGATTGGCACTGTTATGCAAGACTTCACACACCGCACACTCCTATAAAGTATTACTACTATTTAGGAACGTTTCTAATTTCAGTATATATGTATCATGGTGATTTTCGCGACCCTCATCTTCAACTTAGCCCTAGATTGTTTGATGAAGCAATCAATTATTTGGAATATCCAGAACTTATTAATAGCGCTGACCAACTAGCTCAATTAGAAACTGAGAGACAAAGTGTTCGTATCTGGTATATGGACTTAGAAATTAGTGAAACCAATAGCGTTATATACCAGAACTGTATTCGGAAGTTAAAGTATATCTTCCAATTGAGAAGTCCTACCATTCATTCAGGTATAAGAGTCGGAAAAACTCGAAATTCGTGGACTCAAATTATTAGGAATGATAACATTTATGGCCGTTACCACCAACGCTACTGGCAATTAGTCAAACGCAAAAATATTCAAGATTATATACAAAAGTTGGTAACTTCAAAACCTAAATATGAGATTTTCTTGGTTATGGCTGAGTTACCCGAGCCATTTTACACTCTAGAACTACCTCGAACATTTATACGTATGTCCGAAAGATGGGATGTTTTCTTTGGGTTTTGTTATCGACAAACAATTCAAGAGGACCCAGAAGATCTTTACTATTTAGTTGGTTCCATCGAATATACTTACTATTACTACCCACCAACTCAATATCAAGATTTACCACAACATCCAGGATTACCATATCCAAGTATCTATCGGTTCGAATTTGAGAACTTAGAGCTCGAAGAATTTCCCATTGAAATGGAGTATAGAATCAATAGGTTTTGGTATCCGTTGGCAAACGATGATTGGGATGGTTTGGCTCGAGATATGAGACGTGCTTTTAGGAATATGAGACCTTATTTCGAGAATATATGTTTACATACTTTGTTTCAAACCAATCTCAGATCCCCTACATTTTGGTCTACCCTCAGGTTTGAGTTTATTGATAACCCAACAAGAAAATCCCATGGTAATTGGAAAGGACTGACCCAATGGGATGAGATCTTTGATGATATACGAACTGAACGAATATTCTGAGCATTTTAAGAGTCATTTTTGTTATTTTTGTTATTTTTGTGAATACATTAAATATTTAGAAAAATATTTTCTATATTTTAATTTATTCTTAAATGTGATTTTATTATATTTATTGACAACAAATTTATAATATTTTAAACCCATTTTTTGTTTTTAATTGTGGTTTAATTACCAAACCTTTAATGTCTAGTAACGTTATTAATTCCTTTAATTATTTTTATCTCTAATGAAATGTAAACAAATAATAAAATTCAAAATAAATTAATTAAGAATTTATTTGTTTGAATTCAATTCAATTTATTTTAAGAAATATTTATATAAAATTACATTTTTAACTACATTTACGAAGTAAAATGTAGTATATATAACCGTTTTGCACCCACCCACCCACCCACCCACCAACCCACCCCCCCCCCGCTAGTGGAATGCAGCGAATAATAATTTTTCACTCCATGTACCCACTCTACAGGCCCACTCATCCATTCTATAATATTACACACCCATTCCACAGGCCAGCCCACCCATTATACAGGCTCATCCATCCATTCTAAAAACCGAATCACCCATTAAACATGCTAAACCATCCACTTTACAGGCCAACCCACCTATTATACAGGCTCATCCATCCATTCTAAAGGCCGACCCACCCATTATATAGGCTAAACCATCCACTTTACAGGCCAGCCCACCCAATATACAGGCTCATCCATCCATTCTAAAAGCCGAGATACTCATTAAACAGGCTTAACCATCCACTCTACAGGCCAGCCCCCACATTATACAGGCTCATCCACCCATTCCAAAGGCCAAGTTACTCATCAAACAGGTTCAACCATCCACCCATTCTAAAGGCCGAGATAATCATTAAACAAGCTAAACCATACACTCTACAGGCCAGCCAATCCATTATACAGACTCATCCATCCATTCTAAAGGCCGACCCACACATTAAACATGCTAAACCATCCACTCTACAGGCCCACCCACCCATTATACAGGCTTATCCACCTAATCTAAAGACTGTCCCACCCATTAAACAGTCCCAACCATCCACTCTACAAGCCCACGCACCCATTATACAGGTTCATCCACTCATTATACAGGCCGACCCACCCATTAAACCGCCCCAACCATCCAT
>JAQFZM010003008.1:0-12026 GCA_034695785.1 Galumna obvia | reverse complement strand
CTATTTTTTGGGTAACTTTACAAAATTCAACAAATTTCAAAAAATAGCAAGGTGATTTTCAAACTTTTGAAATTTTTTTAGCCAAGAACATTAACTTAATAAATGTTAAAAATTTCACTTTAAAATTCCAACAACAACCTAGTTAAAATAAAACCCAAATAACAAGAATTATTTTCCTATGTTTTTTCAATGACTGTATATTTAACTTGTTAAACTAAAATAATTAGAGAAAAGCAAAATGATTCAATTGATTTACTTTTAAAATTCAGTATAGTTTTTAATATTTTAAAAGTTTAATATACAGTTTCTTTGAAAAATTTATTTTAAAACTTTTGATTTAATAAAATAATTTTAACTTTGATTTAAAAATATTTATGCTTCTTTTTTAAAATTATAATTAAATTTCTAAATGTGTTATAGAATTCCTTAGCATATTATTTATAAATGAACAAGATAATTTATCTAGACGAGAATGATATTGACACAACTATAAGAAAATTGAAGATATGAGCACAGCTAAACTGCGATTATTTTTTACAATACCGTTACTCATGGTTTGAGATGAATGACAATAAAGTACTTAATCAATTTAGAAGTCATCCCTTAACAATAAAAAATAAGATATATTATCAGAAGATTTAAGTCTATCATGAATAATGAATACAATTTCACAAAATTTAAAACCAATTTATTGTAAATATCTGTGTAAAGTTTAGATTTCAAACGAATCCAATTATCAAAAACATTAAATGAAAAACAACCGAATGATATATTTATTGCAAAATTTATTCAATCAATAGACAACAGATCGTTAGAAGTGTTGGTAAAATATCTCTGACTTTTTTTTCATTGAAATTGTTTTCTGTTTTAAACATTTTATAAAAACTCGAAATGTATTCGAAGTTATTTATGTTTAATTTATATACTTTTTAACTTATAAAATTATAAATGAAATGTATATTTTCAGAATATAAATTTAATCTTATTGGCCTACGAATCTTTAGATATATTGTAGACATACAATTAGACTTGGACATTTTATTTATTTAAATATAAAAGAATTACATATAATAGATGTGTGCAAACATAGTGAGAGCAGAAATAAGGTTAATAGAAACAGTTACTGATATATGATTAACTAGAACATTCATTAGATTGGAATGTATACAAGTAAAAAGGAAGTATGACTTATCAAGAATGTTTTCATAATAAAATACGGACGCCTACAACTTCCCCTTGCTTAAAATATTTTTGCATAAAAATAAATTTAAATTAAATAGGGAAAGATCAAAATAAAAATTAAAAATAAATTTACAAAATAATTAAATAGAAAAATTTAACTTAAAGTATTAAAAAATTTATTTGAGATACTTTCATATAAAAATAAAATTTTTACTAGAGAACATCGTATTGGTATTTGAATTACACTAAATATAGCATTAAATTCAAACAAATATATTGAAAATTTTCTGGGTTTTACAAACAAATGTATGAATTGAAAAATTAAAACTTCAGACCGAGTTTATTTTTACTGAAAAAATTGATTAAACATTAAATTGTATGCACAATTATTTTTCAATTAATTTCATATTTTATCCTAAAATTTAATTAATTATTCTCATTATTTAAGCATATTATTAGATATTTTTAAATAAAATTAGCTTGGTCATCATAATATATAGTTTAAAAGCTATTTTCCTCAAATCAATTAAATTATTCAATTATTGCCTTGCAATTAATTTTTTATCACACAAATATAAAAAATTATTTTATAATTATATTTCTCAAATTAATCTCAAATTATATTTTAAATATTATTAGAATAAACTAGGTCAATACTTGTTAAAAATAAAATTGATTATCATTTATAGCTCCTTTAATGAAAAGTTAATGAGTTTTACCAATAAATAAAACCAGAAATTTTAAGTAATAGTTCTTGTTCACCATTTTTCTCCCACTTTCAAAAGTTCAAAATACCAAGATTAATAAATCGGCAAAAATATAATAGAAATTAATAATTTTTAATAATTTTTGTTTATTTGGTTGGAATTAAGTTGTGGTCACAGAACAATGCCATTTGTATGTTTTTGAAAGGATTTTGGTTTATGAGCTGGGATGCCATTGTAGGCGTCGGTTAGGTCCTTGGTTCGGTAGGGTCTCGGCGCCATGTTGTAAACATACAATTAGACTTGGACATTTTATTTATTAACATATAAAAGAATTACATATAATAGATGTGTGCACACATAATGAGAGCAATAATAAGACTGAATAATATGAATAGAAACAGTTACTGATATATGATTAACTAGAAATTCATTAGTTTGGAATATATACAAGTAAATAAGAAGTATGACTTATCAAGTATGACTTACAAAAATATTAAATTTTAAAAACTTAGGTTTAATGTTTTGTCTAATTTAAAATAATAAACAAAGATTCATTTAGAGCATACTTAGATTTTAAGAGAAGAGTAATTTTTTTTAAATAAATAATGGTTCAAATTAATTAAGGGTTGATATGCAAGAAAATGAGATTTAATTAGACTTAGGTATCAAGAGAAAATTAATGTAAGTTAAGTATACTAATGTATAATAAGTAAACTTATGTTTGATGCATAAACTTAGTATTGATAAGTAAAATAATGTAAATGATACTAAAGTGAGAGGAAGCTGTGCTTAACACACAGTATGTAATAGAGAGCGCAATATAGGCTAAAGTCAGCGCTGCACTATTCTTAGCACACACTATAAGCTAGTTTGATTACAAGTCATAAAAAATAAGCTTACTCTCTATAAGTTATGAAAATTTAGTTAAATTTATAATTATTTTTATAAATATAACTAAATTTCTGTAGAAAATAGATTTTTTATATTTTGAGAATAAAATTAACGACCGTCTGATAAAAATTTTGACAATTAGCCTTAGATGACGAAAAGTTTTTGGAAAGTTCCCAAAGTTTAAGTTGAAATGGTTGTACACTTCACCAATTACCCGTAGAGATGGTTGAACAGGTCTCATGGGACCCGAAAAAGTGTTTGGACATGTCCTGTAGGACAAGTAGGTGTGGCTGGCTTAATTCTGGAAAAGTGATTGGACATTTTCGGGAAAAGTAGTTTAACAAGTTCGGGAAAAATGGTTTGACAAGTTCGGGAAAAGTAGTCGGACAAGTTCGAGAAAATTGGTTTGATAAGTTCTGGGAAATAGTTGGACAATTTCGGGAAAAATAGTGGGATAGCTCATCGAAGTTCGGTTGTCTTGGCAACATATTTTGAAAAAAAAATTAAAGGTCATGTTAATTATGATTTAACACGTTAAATTTTAGGGAAAAAATTTTAGGAGAAAAAAAATTTAATTAAATTTTCGGGGTTAAGTTTGGCGGGAAATGTACCATGGGCCTGTGAATACTATTCTTATATCCTCTTGGATCTAAGTCTTGTGCCATCCCTATTAATTGTTATATAAAATTAAGCCCATTTTTAAAATTCCAAAATATTTTAATTTTTAAAAATAATTTTTCATATGATTTTACATATTTGTATTTTTTATTTAACTTTATTATTAATTTTATAACTGTTTTACTATTAATCTTATCGGGTTTAAACTTGAGGTAATTTTTTGACAATAAAAAATTAATCATTAATGAAATTTAATTACAGTTTAATATTAATAAATATTATTATTTAATTATATTATCAGCGCTAAAAACTTTTATTAAATTTTTTTTATTATATATAAAGAATTCTTTAATAAATAAATTAATCCCAACATTAAACAAACTTCAAGATTGAAAAATGAAAATTTACCATGGTTAAAGGTATATTTACTTATTATTAAGCAAATACACTAACGATAACATATTTATTTACTTTTAAAATGCGATAAACATATGGTTTAGCTATAATGGAGTCTTATTTAGTTTTGCTGCTTCTCTTGTCAACTCTAATAGTGGTTAACTGTAATACTAAAGAAAAGAACTCAATTAAAACAAGTAATAAAAATACCAAGACCAATCCCACTACCAAGACCAATCCCACTTCCAAGAAAGGGGACAATATAGTAATGGCCAGATCTAGAGGAGGAGGAAAAAACACAATGAATAAAAACACAGAAGATAAAATCTTAAAGAGTAGTTTCTTTGGAAATTTCTATAGTTCCAGTAATGAAACCTTTGGACATGCTGTTGTAAGACATGCACATGAAGTTCAAGATTCATTGGTCAAAACTAAGAGTTCAACTATAGGTATGTCGTTTAATCATGATCATTTAATGAATCTACAAAGAAAATATGTTATTCTAGCTATCGCCAAAATAAGCTATAATAAAACTTTGGAATATATAGCAGAGAATATGAGGAAATTTAAAGGTTAAAACATGATTTTGGCGATAGTTATGTTATTCGGAGAATAACTTAAGAGTAAAGTTCTATTTAATTGATTCCTATCTATTCTATTGAAATGTAGTAACACTATTACTTCTCCACCCTTTCGCCTAACTCTCTAAATATAACCTTTACCTTTCCTGAAATGGATTAACTCAATCATTCTTCTTATGTTAGCAAATCTCTAGTGTATGACAAATGTTCTGTTGTTATCTCAATATGTTCTCCGATTAATATATCTATTTGTATTTTAAAAGATTTTTTTTGATTTGTTTATTTTTATCTTGATAATTATTAGATAAATGGCAACATTTCAAGGAGAAATTTCTTAACTTTGATTTATCTACTTTAAATCTTGCAAACCTAACGCAGTTTAACACTTTTTTCAACTTATATTCGGTACTATCAAATACTGTTTATATTCAATTTAAGTCAACTTTCAAAATATAAACTTTTTAATTTTTATATTTATTATATATATAATTTTTGAACATGAATTAAGACAATTGACCAGCTATTAAAAGTTAAATGTTCAAATTTGAAAGTTCCCAATTAAATAGGGTTGTAAACATTGTTAAATCAACTAGGTTATTTTCTTTTTTATTGAAAGTTGACAAATTGATCAAAATCGAGTTAAGACTGTGTTCTTATTAACGCAATAAATTTTTTTTAGAAATTTTTCAAAAGGAATTATTCAGAACAGGACAGAAAGGAAAGGTTTGGCATAATCTTGGATACTGTCAAATCAATACAAGAGCATAATGCCAATCTTGGTGCAAGGTTTAAGCAGGGTATTAATGATTTGTCTGATATGGTAAGTTACTATAATATTATGTAACAGATATTATCAAGTATTTTATGAGGTTTATACCAAAAGGGCAAAACGTGGGATTTTTTCATTTTGACCCTTTATTTGTCACTAATCATTAGTTTTATTATTTTATGAAATAATTGCAGAAATGGTCAGAAATAGTATCCCAAAAACTTGGATTAATGGTGGAACCGGAACCTCAAAGTGATCTTGTTCAAATTGATATACTTATTTACTGTTATATTTCTATTAGTATTGCAAGCTTCATTAAGTGGGGATACCCCCGACTCTTGGGATTGGAGGAAATATGGAATTCTGACACCTGTTAGAAATCAGGTTTGTGTATCAAGTAATATGCTCACGATAAATCAGGGACCAATTTATATGAGCAGGGATGGCTAATAAGGGGGTATTCCGGTATACCCCATTGTAGCAAAAATACCCCTCTTTAGGCGAGAGTCAGGAGTACTTTAGAGAATGAGAAATGGAAAAGAGAAGAAATTGGCAAAATAATTTAGAATATCAAAAAATTTTAAAGGAAAACCTTTACAAATGCATAACCTTGTTAAAAATCGAGCTTTAAATGGAAAATTTTGGTGTTTTAAGTTTTTAAATTTTTTTTAATTTGCCTTTTTTTGCCGAAATTTCTTAATTATTGCATTAATTTTTATAAAATACGTTTGAATTTGACTAAATGTTGACATATATGTCAGAAAAAGTTTTAAAATTGACGAATTATTTGTTATAAAGTAAGTTTAGGTCATATTCAAAATACTCCTCCTTTTGCTCGGACCAAAATACCCTAATCTTATACACCCCCCTTTCCACCCTGGTTTTTTGCCATTCCGGATATTAGCATAATTGTCTATGTGTATTTTAAGTTTAATACAATTATAAATATTTTTTCTTAATTAAAATAATCTAGCTAATTTTTCAATTATTTTAAAGATCATGAACCAAAATTTATAATTTGTAATTATGATCACAATTAGGGTAAATGTGGCTGTTGTTGGAGCTTTGCTGCGGCCACTGTTCTCGAAAGTAAGTGATATTCTCTTCCCATTATATTAAATAATTACCGAATCTATCTTCAGGTCATAATATGAAGAGACTTATAGCTGAGGGAAAGTTTAATCCTAAAAAGTCTTCTAAACTAACAGTTAGTGAACAGAATATAATCGATTGTTCAGCTGATTTCGGAACTATGGGCTGTAACGGAGGTATTGCCATCTATTGTGTTCTAGTTTAATATATGATTCACTTTGTCTTTGAATGAAGGTATGCCTCAACAGGCATTTAAGTTTGTTAGTGCTAAAGGAGTTATGGGTGCTGAGGCCTATCCCTATAAAGGAAAGGTATACATATTATATGTATTTATTATAGTTAAATTTAGATTACCTAGTTCATTTTCTCATAATTTATAGAAAGGAGATTGTAGTTTTGATCCTAAAAAGAAGGTAGATGCTAAAATTAAGGAAGGTAAACGTATAAAGTCTGGCAAAGATGATGAATTGGAAAAAGCTATTTACAATTATGGACCTGTTTCTATTGCCGTACATGTTACCAAGGACTTGACTGCTTATAAGTGAGTCATTTCTATAAGATGAGGCATTCTACCAAGTGTTTAAAATTAGCTAGAAAATATTTCAATAATAGAAGTTTATTTTCAGGAATAGGCAAAAGTATATGATATTTATCGAACGATATTTGTATAAACATTAAAAGGACCGGCATTGAAATATCTGAAAAAATGTTATAGTCATTATACAGTAAAATGTATGGTAATTTTGAACAATAATTTTAAAAAACTATACTCTGAGGTTCAAAGAGAAAACATTACATTACCTGACGCATATATTTTGTCTACAAATGTGAATTTAATGAATTCCTTTATTGAATTCTCTGATAAGGGATCGATTATTCACATACATTATATATGATTATACCCACTTTGTACTCCAATGCCGGTCGTTTATATGTGCATACCAATGCACTTTGATCAGTATCATAACCTTCTGCTGTTTATGATTACACTTAAAACTCTACTATGAAAACTGGTCGGGACCGGAGATTTAGTTGAATTTATAGAGGGGTTGCCATAATAGAGGGGTGAAGTTATGGAGGTTTGAGTGTATATTTAAAATTGAATTGGAAAAACATTGACTATTATTCAAGCTTAGTTTCTATTACTTCCTACAAAATAGTCAAACTGATTTTCTAAAATAAAATTAAGTTCAATAATTGTTGCCTTATTTTCTTTAACTTAACAAAATTATTGAAATTATTTATTAATTCTATTATTTTAAGAAATGGTATCTTCGAAGACTCCAATTGTAACCCCAAACAAATAAATCACGCGGTGGTAGCCGTTGGTTATACCAAAGAATATTTTATAGTCAGGAACAGGTCTTTCAATTAAATGAAGTTTATTTCGTTTATAAGTTTATTTTTAATTTGATTTAAACAGTTGGGGACCTGATTGGGGCGAAAAGGGATATATTAGGATATCACGCAGTAAACCTAACCCATGTGGAGTGAGTCAGCAAAGTTATTATCCTATTATTCCAGGTGCGGTTGAAACAAAAAATATGATAAATAAGCTAGTTGAAGTCTAAGATTGTATAAACTCAATTCTATTACACTTAGAAAAATAAGATTCTAGTTTTAAATGCAATTTGTATATTAACATGATATATTTTTAAACGAAAATGTCCTCGCAATTCATCATTATTAGTTCATCGATTGAATAATAGATAATTTGATTAATTTATTCATTATTAGAATTATAAATAAATTTAATTATTTTTGAAAAGTTTTTCATATTGAAACGTATGGAATGTGTTGGCACCTAATTTCTCTAAGGTTAAGATGCCTTGTTCATAAAACTCATTAAATATTTTAATTATTAATATGAATGAAATTTAGAATTCATTAAAAATATTTTTATATAAGCAATAAAAAATGTGTCGAAATTTGCTTTTCATCACTCATTTCAAATACATGATTCAAATTTCATGAATAACAATGAATTAATAATAATTAAATGAATATAAGCCTTTATTTAGAAGGATGTCAACTTTTTTTTAAAAAAATTGTAACATTTTAAGTTAGGCTTTATTTTGAAATTTAATTTGAACAAGGTAAAATTTTTTTAACATACAGTCGAGGAAAAAACTATGTAAGGTCACTCAAACTTCGATAGTTTTTGAATGGTACAATCGATTTTGAAACGGTTTTCACTATATTTATCTAAAATAATTAGAATTTTGAAAATATTAATTAAAAATTATTTTGTACTAGGATAAAATATTTTTAAATTGAAATAAAAATTTTCTGACATTTTAATGAATTAATAGGTTAATTTCATAGCATTGCTAAAATATTTAATATGATTCTAATAAAGAACAAATAGCTGTTTAAAATGATATCAGGTTTGTTGAAATCGGCTAACAAATAAAAGAGCTAGGCTTGTTGGAGTGATACATTTAAGATCGAAAAAGACAAAATTACTATTGATATAGAAATCTGGAATAGTTAATATCTGAAATATTTTGTGATTTTTCAATAAGTAAGTTCAAACAAGCAACTTTGTTGCTGGACACTATTTGCTTAAATCACAAACAAAGCTGTAATAGGCCAACATATTTGATCAATATTTTTGAATTTTTCAAATTTATGAAACTTTCAAGTAAAAAATAATTTTATCTTTACTCAAATATATTGTAATTAAAATTTAATAAATTCTATTTATTCTAGATTATATTAACGTAAACTGCTTAAAAATCCATTGAGCCATTCAAAAATTACAGAGGTTAAAGCTACTTTACATAGTTTTTTCCTCTACTGTATGATAAGTTTTCAAAAGAAATATATATTAAAACTTTATAAAAATTTTATGATAATTTCCTAGAACACCATATTATCAAAAATTAAAACGGATAAAAAGTGCGATCATTAATAAGAAATGAAATGGCTCCGATTCGACATTATTTCAAAATATAGAATTAAAACACTTTACAATTAACTTTTCTTTAAATAAATTGAGTTTAAAACCAATATTAAAAGATCTTTTTAACAGTTTCTTTTTGAGTTGATTTATAATAAAAAGTTAAAGGTGAAACAATCAATTTAATTTTTTTTACTATTATAAATTGTAATGATAATTTATAAACATAAAATTAAACAAGGTTTAATTTAATTTTAAAATTTTTATAAATATTTTTAATCCGTAGTTTAATTAAAAAAATTAGGCAACAGTTGAGCAAAGAGTGACTCGAATGAGTATATTTGTAATATGTTGTAGTAAAGTATTAATATCTTAAAGTCAAAAACTGTTACTTAATTATATATACAAATAATTTGCATAAAATGTTTAAATAACTAATCTTTATGGAGACATGTAGGAAGACCATATCAAATATATTCTATTAAATGTTTTATAAAGTATAAATTATTATTGTGACAAAGTTATGGGATTAAAATTTATTTATATTAATCAAATTGATTGCAATGTATTTAAATTTATGTTACAATATATTTATTTTTTGTTAAACAAATATATAATTATTATAATTTGTATACTTATTTATTACCTAAATGATTATTATAATAAACTTAGCTATGTTTGCTAAATTGTCAAAATAAATATTACTCATTTTATTAAAAAATTTATAATAATTTTAAGTTTTTAAAATCATATTCAATCTGTTAATAGTTTACTGATTAAACATAAAATAAAATTTCATTGGCAAAATACTAGTCTGTAAACATTTTTTTAAATAGAATTTATTTTATTAATAAATCATTCACTTGATGGATATATTTAATATACAATTATATAATTTTATCTAGATTATTTATCAAATCCATTTAGTCTATGATTTTGAAATTGAAAACAAGTTAAGTTTAGTAAAATTAAAAAATCTAGCTAGATTTTTCTTATTAGAAAAAGTATGTTATTATTCTTGGAAAAATAACTTAAACAAAATAAGCATCTAAAATTCCAAAACTAGACAAATAATTTCTAATTTTACTTGATTAATAATTTTTTTTATTTTAAAGGTTTAAAAATGTCACAAAAAGCCAGAATATTTGTTTTATAATAAATGCTCCAGTCTAATATTAAGGATTGAATTAGAATAGCAAAGACTATTTGATTGAAATAGTCAATTATCTTATTAATTTATATAACTTTATTTAAATGAATGATTTTTAGATATTGAATATGATAAAATTGATCTTTGTGTTTACTAAGATTTAACTTTAAATAATACTTACAAAAAATCATTTTCATGTTAAAATATTAGTATAAATATTCAAATAGTAATTGTGAAAAAAATCTCAAATAAATAAAAATATTATAATATTTCTAAAGTAAAAAGAAGTTAAAACAAAGTTCAGTTAGGCCTCCATATATCAAGTATTTATAAAACACAAACTTGATATAACTAGGTAAACTTAAACACCAACTGCTTTATGGCAATTTTAAATATACTCTATTTAAGAAGATTTTGTTTTAACAAGATAATTTAACTGTCAACAGCCATCTTGTTAAATTGAGTTCCAACTGTATTAATTATTTCAATATTACATTTATCCTAATAATAAAGTGCTAAAAATAAATATTATTTAATGTAATTAAACTTTATTTAAATTAATAAAAACTTAACATTAATAAAGTTATATAATATGTTAATATCAGGGATGGCAAATAGGGGGGGGGTATTCCGGAGTACCCTTCTTGGAGCCAGAAATCGGTAAAATATTCCACCTTAGACGAGAGTTAGAGGACCCCCCCTAAAGGAAAAGAGGAAAAAAGAGAAAAGAATTTGAAAAATTAGGCATAAAAGAAAAAAAATTAAAAAAAATCAAAAGTTTGTTTAAATTTTGAAAAAAGTTAAAGGAAAACCTCAATAAATGCATAAAATCGTCAAAAATCATGCTTTTACGCTCAAATTTTGGTTCTCAAAAATTTTGAAAATTTTACAAAATTTACATTTTTGCAAAAATATCTTTGTTTTTTGCATTAATTTTGATAAAATGCGTTAAAATATTACTAAGTTTAGTCAAATAAGTCAGAAAAAGCCATAAAATTGATGTTTTATGCGTTTTTAAGCAATTTTGGGTAATTTTCAAAATACCCCCTCTCATATACCCCCCCTTTTGATCAGACCAAAACACCCTACCCTATAGTTTAAAGTAGCGCCAGGCAATAAAGGTCGTGCTTTCCGTATTACCTAAATTTGGTAAAACATGTGTACGTAAACAACATTTCATGAATATTAGTATTAAGCCTTCTTCTGAAAACATTGCTTCACAAGTGTTTCAATTAGACTCACACTTTCGAATCAATTGTAATGTTATTTTTAAATCAATGTTTGTCATGTGATGATTTCCTTTTGAAAAGTCCTCCCGTGCCTGTGCCTAGTTTAAAGGATAAAACGAGGTTTATGATTTAAAAATTATCTTGCACATTAATAAAAGTTTATATATTTTAGATAGAAATCAATATATTAGATTGTACAAGTAATTTTTTGATAGATTCTTTATAAATTTCATTAATTTTAAAACATTATTATTTAAACCTTTATTAGTTAATCATGTGAAATAATGTAAAAATAATGTAAAGAATTTTATTCTATAAAATATAAGTTAGCTTATGCTAAGTTGAAATTATTTTAAAAATAAATTTTTAAATAATTTATAATCAATTATTAATCGATCAGAGTTTAAATCTGTAACTTTAACTTATGTATCAAATACAGTAAAATCTCCCAGTTGTTTAGGGGGCAAATGCACAAAAATCTGTAAACAACTCAGAACGTAAACAACAGG
>JAQFZM010003007.1:0-12026 GCA_034695785.1 Galumna obvia | reverse complement strand
AGCAAATTTAAATTAAAACTTAATTCAAACACAGAAGATTTCGATTCAATAAAGTTTTTTTTGCGATACATTTAATCTATACTTCAATCGAAATACTAAAGAGTTGCTTGAAAGATGGAGTCAGTTTTAAGGCCAACTATTCGGTTAAATTATTTAAACATAACTTTTTAATATGAAAAGTAGTTCACAATTAGAAATACATATTAATTGTCTAAGAGTCTAAAGTCAGTTGAAAGAGTGAGCAGTGAATACATAATTATATGAGTAATAAAGAATGCAGCTCTTTTATAAACAAATAAACGTTTAGAGTAAATTTCTAGTACAATGTCCAATATATTATGTCTAGCATTTGCCTACACAAGAAACCAGTAGGCTTAACACTCTTATTGAAAGTCCACATCTTTTTCATATTCTGTGCTCACATCTTATATTAACCGATAGTAAACAAAATTCAATAACTTCCAGATATCCATTGAAACCAAAATCGCATTTAGTTTTCAATTTATTCGGCCTAATGGATTTGGTTTAATTCACATAAATTTATCAAGAACCAAATCAAAATAATTTTAAACACTAAATATTTTTATAAAATTTTATAATATTTTTCACTACATTTACGTAGTAAAGTGTAGTATATGTAATCGTTTTGCACCAAATACAGTGAATGTTTCGTATTTTGTGTTCACAAACCGATTGCTATAATAAAAAGTTTTGAAGCAAAGCCTATAATCACTACATTTACGAGCTTTTATCAATATAATATTAAATCAAGTGAACCCAACTAAAAATATTATCAAGCATTTTTAAATAATGGCTATTTTAGTTAGGGTTCCCATGTTACTAACATTTAGTAAAATGAGTCTATTAAAGAAATATGAATCATATAATTTTCATGTCACAAATAAAAGGGTTGGTCCTACAGAAGATTTTTTAGCTAGGTTGATTTAAAAGCGCGTAAATCAAATTTGAAATTTGTTTAAAATATTTATTTTATCAATTGAATAAAAATAGTTAATAAGAATTTCATTAATTTTAGGTACTAGAACTATTCTTTATGTACAACAGGGCAGCTTTTCAACTTCAAATCTAAAAAAACTTATCATTTTGAAAATATTTAAACCTTTACAAAAATCACCCTGTTACCAGAAAAATACCAAAACTTTTTCTTACAATTTCTTACAACTACTTCTTGTTAGAATATTTGTAGATTTATGAAAGAGCTTTCATTTGATACCCACTTTTATTGCGGAAATCGTCTGGTAAATTGCTCAAATTGGCAAATGAAAATTATTTTTATTGATTATAGCAAGATAAAAATATTTTATTATAATATTCTTATAAATATTATATTCTTTCGTTTAAAGGCTACAAGAATGTTTTGGAATTTTTTCAAAAACTCTTTTCGTTTACAAAATATTTGCATTTAAAATTTTGACTTTTAAAATTATCTAGCTAAGATACAGTCAACAACAAAATAGGGGGGAATAATTTTATAAAAGTAAAAACAAATTTAACTAGGTTATAGTGGGAATTTTTAAATCAAATTTATACCATTATTTCATTAGATAATCTACTTTAGAATACATACAAATGTTTGTAAATAATCATGCAATTTTTAAAGAATTACTGATTTTTGTAAATTATTTCAAAAATCAGCAAAAATTTTACATATCACCTTGTCAATCTTAAACCATTTGAGATATAATTAAAATCCCAAAACTATTTTGTGCAGAATTGAAAATAGAAAAAAGCATTTTCTAGGATTTTAATTTTGACTACAGATTTTAACGTGAGATTTAAAAAAGATAATTTTTAGTGCCTTCGTAAAAATCAAATTAAACAAAAAGTTTTCATGGTAATTAAATTCTGTTAAATAAATTTTAAACTAGATATAATTGTCTAAATTTTCAAATTAGGATTTTGTGAAATATTTTTTAAAAGTAAAATTATTCGCTTGGATTTATTAAGTAAATATTACAATTTTGAAAGAGCCTTAATTAAAAATATTTTTGATTATATTTTATATTAATTTAATAGAGGACATTCTATATTTTATTTGACACCAAGATCATTAAAATCGGTTAAGAAAAAGAAATTTTATGTTAAATTTTCCTTCCAGTATATGGATCTATTCCCCCCTATATTGTGGTTGACTGTATGTTTATGTTTATGTAAAAACTTTTTTCATACAAATTATTTATATGACTCATAGATTGTTTAGAAAATATTCTTATTTCATTTTGAAAATATCGAATTCATATCCTGACGTCTCCTTTATTATAAATTATATATGAGCTTGTAAAATTAAAATTTGATTTATTTCTAAGAAAGAAGATGTCGTTTCAGTTAAACGTTGTCTACAATTTACTTATCCCACATTCCAGTCTATATACTGAGCAGTGGTTTTAAAGACGGGCCCAGGTATTAAAATTATAATTATTTTGATCATGTTGAGTGGAGTTGTCTTTGCAATGTTTCACTGATAAATTTGCATGTTTTATAGAATTTTAAAATATAATTTCATCTTAATATAATAAGATTGTAAAGATAGATGTAACTTCTGATTTTATATATTAATTCCATTATTCTAAGACATGACTCAGTTTTAAGTTTTAAAATGATTTTCGGAAAATAAGTGTTTAAACAATACTTTTGTTCTGAAATCTCTCCAAAAGTTATTAACAAATTGTACTTATTTTGTGTTTCTCTGTTCTATATAACATTTGTTTCAATTATTGATGGGCGATTTTGGATTTTGAATTTGGGCTTTGAATTATTCAATGAATTATTCATGTATATCCTGCAATTTTCTTGCATTTTTTTAATTCATTATTAAATGTCATAAAATCAAAATTTTATTAATAAAGAACAATAATATACATGAAAGAAAAAAACAAGTTTTGAGGCAAAGCCTATAATAACTACATTTACGAGCTTCTATAAATATAATATAATATCAATTTAATTAATTCCAGCTAAAAATATAATCAAGCATCTTAAAAAGATTCCTATGCAATTTAGGGTTTCCTTGTTTCTAGTACTTTGTAATTTGATATATGAGTGATTGGCGATGAGAGCAAAGCCTACCACTCCTTTCTTTCCCTTTCAAAATGGCGCAATTTCCCCGTTACTATCAAAAAAATTGGTCAAAAGAGAAGTTTATCACAGCCTACAATTTCCCTCCTAATTTATCAAATAAGCGAATTTTCCGCGTTACTAACAAAAGAATTTGTCTCAAAAGAAGGATTTCTAAACCAAAAAACCACTTATTTTTTATAGAAAAGACGAAATTTTTCCGTTACTATCAAAAAGTTTGGTTAAAAAGAATTTTATCACAGCCTACAACTTTTCTCCAAAATTATCAAAAAGGCAAAATTTTCCCCTTATTAACTAAAGAGTTGATCCAAGAGAAGGATATAAGAGGTTAAACATACACACTTTTCCGCTCCTATCAAAAAGGCGAAATATTTCCGTTACTATCAAAAAGTTTGGCCAAAAAAGGATATACCAACCTACCACTCCCTTCCGTTTCTTTTAAAAACAAAATTTTTCCGTTACCAACATAAGGGTTGTCCCCAGAGAAGGATTTAAGAGGCCACACACATTTTTTGCTTCAATCCAAAAGACGAAATTTTCCGTTAATATCAAAAGGTTTTTCAAAATAAAGGCTGTTACTGACTAACACACCCTTCCATTACTTTCAAAAAGACGAAATTTTCCCGTTACTAACAATTGGGTTGGTAACCTGGGAAAGAATTCACAGATAACCACCCCATTTCCATTTCTTTCGAAAAACGAAATTTCCCCATCACGAACAAAATTGTTGATCACCACAGAAGGATATCACAACCTACATTTCAACTCCGTTTCTTTCAAAAAAAAAGAAATTTCCACGTTACTACCAAAAGGGTTGTCCCCAAGAGAAGGATTTAAGAGACCACACATTCTTTTGCTTTTATCCCAAAAACGAACTTTTCCAGTAATATCAAAAAGATTGTTCAAAAAAAAATTATTACTGACTACAACTTCCTTTCCTTTCAATAAAATAGATGAAATTTTCCCGCTTTTAATTCAAGGGTTGGCCATCAGAGAACGAAATCACAGCCTACCACTATCTTCCGATTCTTTAAAAAAACTAAATTTCCCCTTTACTATCAAACAGGTAAAGTTCCATGGAGAGCACAGCTTCCCAATTTTCTGTTTATATAAAAAAGACGAAATAATCCCGTTACAAACAAAAGGTTTGGTTTTTAAAGAAGGATGGCATAGCCTACACTCATCCATTTCTGTGAAAAAGAAAAAAATCACCATTACTAAAAAAAAGAATAGGTTAAAAGAGAAATATTCCACAGTTTACCACACCTCTCCGATCCCATCAAAAAAGCGAAATTTTCCTGTTACTAACAAAAGGGTTGGTTTCCAGAGAAGGATATCACAGCTTACAAACACTACTACGTTTCTTTCAAAAAGTCGACATTTTCCCATTATCATCAAAAAGGCAGATATTAAGGGAGAACACAGAATGATTGGGTTAGCCAGTAGAGTGGGGGATTGTGCCTAAAAGATTGGTTATTGTTCCATTAGAATAGGTGGGTTTTACCTGTAGAATGTGTCAGTGTGCCTGTTGGTGGGTGGATGGGAAAGTAGGGCTGATGGGTAAACCTGTATCTTGGGTGAATGAGCCTGTAGAATTTTGGTTGACCTTAAGTGTTGGTGGGTGATTCGGTAGATTAGGAAGGTGTGGCTTCAGAATGGGTTATTGGGCCTGTAGATTGGGTGGGTAGGCTTAAAGGTGGGTAGGTGAGCATTTTAGAGTTGGTTGATGAACCGAATAAGGTTGGTTGAATTGATAAAATAGGTGAATTAGTCTGTAGAATAGGAGGATAGGCCTGTAGAGTGTTATTGGGCCGGTAGAGTGGGTCTGTTAGACTGTAGTGTTGGCTGGTTAAGTGAATACATGAAGTTTAAAAATTTTATGCGCTGCATCCAACGGCGAGAGTGGGTTGGTGGGTGGGCAGATGGGTGGGTGAGTGCGAAAAGATTACATATACTAAATTTACTATGTAAATGTAGTGAAAAATATGAAGAGGGTATTTTGATCTCGATTTCACTTTCGCATTCGTGAACATCACAATAATCGCCTGAAAATGAAAAATTTAAATAGAAAAAAATCCTTGCGAAAGTCATCATGCTAATTTTGTCAATCCAAAATCAAAACAAACGATAGAAACAAAACAAACGAAAATTAATGCGGTGTTTATAATTTTTTCATAACAGTTAGAGTTAAAACCTTTGCATATTGTCTTGCATATCTAAAATCAGTCTTGAATAATTCAGTGAATAATGCCAAACTATTCAAGATGAATAATCCAATGCCTTGCATACAACTCAACCTTAGTGTCAATGCGTTAATCCTTTGTTAACTTTTATGTACTTTTGTTTCAGTTCTTTTCATTCATATTGAAAGACTACAGGTTTTGCACATTCTGTGCTCACATTGTTTTATATTAGCCGATAGTATAACAATTTACAATCTACAAGGATTCGGTCAAACGGATACTGGTATAATGGGATTCAGTCAAACAAGTTTCGATCTGATTGGGATAAGCTTAATAGATTCGGTTAAACAGGTAACCGATTTAATTTATTGTCCTTAGTTTTTCACTTTTTAATGGTTTGACTCTATAATTTTTTATTAATATAAAATTTAAATAAATTTAATTTTTAATAAAAACTTAATTTATTTTAATTAAAAGTGAATCTATCAATTCAATAATTAATATTAAATAATTTTAACTATTATCAATAAATAATTTGTTACTTAAATTCTTAATAGATCTGAAATTTTTAGTAAATAAATAATTATATAATAAAAATTAATTATTGAAAAATATGTCAATATATTATTTAAAATAAAAAGATATTCTATAAAATATTTAATTGAAGGATTAATTTCATTATATAAGTAAAATGATACTAATATATAAATTTTTTTAAATTAATAGATTTGAAATTAAATGCATTTTCATAAATGAAACCATATTTGAAATTAATATAATTTCTATCAAATAACGAAATTAGGTTTGAGATAAAACCTATAATCACTACAATTAACAGCATTTGTCAAAATAAATTAAAATTTAAATTGAGTCATATCTATGACTTAATCTTAATTATGGCTCAACTTTATCTCAACTAAGGTTCTAACCTTAACTCCTATCTAAAATATGTAATATATGACACAATACATATTAAACTAACATTGAGTCTAAATTATTATTATAGCCTTTAATAATTTCTTTTAGTTTCCTTTTATAAATGTTTTACAAATGATTTATATTTAGTTGTGTTCCATTCCTTAGAGCTGACATATAACCTTTAATACTGTTCCACTCTACACAATTTGTGAAATGCTTTTGCATTAAAATGTGTTTTATTTTCAATTATTTTTGAATAAAATCATTCTATACTAAAATTATTATCACTCAAATTATGCTAATCGGATTATTGTCTCATTTGACCCAGTCGGTACTAACACTCGTTCACTAAACGTATTCCGTCTATTCAGCAAAACTCTCCACTCGCTTACATTTTACAGGAAGAAAACATGTGGTGACTATAACGAGATTCTAATCACAATTCAACAAAGCACAAGCCTTCTTATCAGTTAAAGTAGAATCGAAAGCTCAGACTATCAACAAATATTGATACAATGGATCCCAACCAAAGCGGGAATTTGTTTGAAGAACCCTTCAAAGATAAGAAATTCATAAGAAGAATTATATTTAATTTTGAGACTCTTTTTCTGAATTTATTTTTCACAAACATTGCACCGAAAATGTCGTCAATAATTTGCGATCAATCTTGCACTCAAATTTAGAATGGTTTCTGTATGTCTGTGGCAATATCTTTAATATCAGGTTTAGATTGACGTTTAAATCGTCAAGCTTCAAAATATACTTCGACGATAAAATCATTTTCAGTTCTGAGATGTGTGATATCCTCAACTTTTGACATAAGACAAAATAGTTTCTGGTTTCGATCTTTACAAATGAGAAATGTTTTTTTAAAATGCAAATTGAATTGAGCTTTACTTCAGCAAAAAATAACAATATATCGCACACTTCTGTTTCATCTAAGAATAATTGCATTCTCAAACAATACGACGAATGAAGACTTTGAAATAAACACAAAAATCTATACTCCAATCTTGTTAATTTTAATAAAAACATCTCTCCTGAATTTAATTTATCTTAAATCTCAAGATTATTTTAAGCTGCCTCTCCCTTTTTACATTTGTAAGAAAAAGGGAATCATAGCAAAACATTGGCATCTGGAATTTCTGGAATAATTATAACGCATATCAAACTCATCAAAAAATCAGAACGGATTCCTCATGATGATTATCAATCCAACAAACAGTATTTGTCACTTCTTGCTTATGATTAACCCCTCGAAAATTTTGCCACAAGTAGTGTTTATATCACCGGCCATCGAACAACTATAATATTCGATTTTGATATTCAGTAAATTTGATGTCAGAGGCTTTCGCGCAAGATAGACCTTTTGTATTCCATAAATAACGACTCATTTTCCAATTCGCAAAAGAATTCACAGGAACTGTTATATCAACTATGATTTAAGTGATCTTCAATGATATTCAAAAAGCCATTCGCATCGATATCCTTAAAAATTTTGATTATATTTTTTTCTCATCGGTTACTCTACAAAAATATAATTTGGTTTGGATGTCATTGTTTAAAACCATCAATAAACTAACCTTCAAATAATTTAAATCAATCAAAAAATACGGAAACATATAACCCTTTTTCATATCTTTCATTACCGTTCAGTCAACCTCAGAGTGATGGACAAAATTTCAGTTACTTAGGCAAAATCACGGTAAAGGGTAAATAAGAGCTTTGTGTTTAGTTAGACAGTCGTCTACCTCATAGACAATTGAATACCTACTTTGCAACTGATCAAAAGCCGCCGAGTAAGCCAACTTAATAGTCGACAAAGACTTACCTACACTTAAAGAAATGTTGCATTTTGTTGAATCGAATCCAAGTTTTAACACAAATAAACCTTTTAAACATTTATTTTGCACTAAAATCATAAAACGCATTTTTGCAAAAGGATTGCCTCAAACATGGATTTAAACAAGAATTGCCACAGCCAAGTGGTAACCAATAGAATGATTAGACAAAGCTTACATCAAAATCTTAATTATTGAAGGATAACTTTAAGACAGATTGACATAGGAGAGAGTTATGGCAAATCGTGTGAGTTGTTTGGATAAAGCTAAGAGTTGTGTGGACAAATCTTTAAGTTTTGTGAACAAAGCTGAGTTATGGAAACTGTTCGGTGAATGTAGAAACTGTAAAGATACAAAAAGGTCTTCGGGTGGTTGTAGTAACTGTATGGAAATCATAGAAGCTGTGTGGACACAGGTAAGCCTTCGAGTAATTGGGGGACTGCTTATAGGGTATGGAGGCTGGCTGGACACATGGGGAATTTGTGGAAACTGTAGTTATGGATATATTTTATCTTTTCATTTTTAACTTAGTAAAATTATATTGAAATAATACTTCTATTTAAAAGAAGTTTAATAATAATTTTTATCAATTTGTAACGGGTTTAACTCAAGGTCAAATGAGTTGTCAACGATTTATTTAAAACAATTATATTTCAAACAAAACTATTACTATATAAACGTTTACAACAAGTATAGAACCCAATTAACAAAAGGTAAGTGTAGGGTCTGAAGTTTAAATCAGAAATGAAGCTAAGCATTGGTTTTAGCGGAAAAGTAAAACATGTTTAGAGTCATATGATTATGAGTTTTGATGCTTAAAATTAGGTGTGTCTGAGCCAGTTTTAGGAACGGATTGACAGTTAATCATATGACTCTCTCATTATTTATGGTTTTAGTGAATTGGTCCTAATCGAAAAATAATGTGCAAGCAAAACTGGAGATGAGTACAATAGGTTTCACTTTTATTCAACGGTATCCAAAGCTAAACTGTAGGGCAATGTTGAGTTTGAAAAGCAAACGATCTCTTTGTTTATTGTATAATAGGAAAGTTTTGATTTGTTATCAACGGAAATGATTTTAAATTATACAATTGAAGGAAATGGGGATTTGATTTGTAAGAATTCTTTTAGTTATGACTCTTAGATGTATTTGAAATCAGTTCTTTAGATTTTCTTTAAGTTTGAGTCAATTTTTCGTTAGAGATTATATGAATAGTTTGTCCGGCGACAACACAATTTATTTTTGTTAAATTTTTAGTGATATTTGCCTGACAATTAGTTTTCTTTTCATCACATGTTCGAAATTTGTTCTAATTTTGTATATTTCTGTTATTTTGATTACAATATTGAGTATTAAAAACAATTTTTTCATTTGTTAAGTTTGAATTGAATGAGTAGTTGGTTTCAAATTTTGATTTAATTTTTGAGAACAGATATCTCAAGAAGAATTTTGTTATTAGATTAAGGGAAAGGTTTCACTGATAATTCAGAGAATTTTTTTTGGCATTAAAAATATTTCCATACCGAAAACTTTAATTGTTGAGTAACTTATCAGTATAATGTAATGGAAACTTTCAACGATTTCAACTCGAATTCGAAGAATGTCCTAAATTTAGGTTTCAATGATAGTTAAACCGATAGTTTTAGTAAATCCATTTATAAGTTTCCATCTGATACAATCTTTTGTTGAGTTTCTTAACCAAATTGATCTGGCATATTCTACGGACATCCGATAGACTGATGAGCAAGTATACTAAAGAAATGTAGTTTTGTTTCCAGCTATGTAACCAATTTTGAAGGATTTTGTATTTTCTTTGAATTTCTGATTAAATAGTTTGATTTAGAATTTCCTCGGCTAGAGTCAGATGATGATTCCTCTCTCTGACCTTCGAGAACTGTTTGATAAGGGGAATTTCTGTTTATGCACTCGCTGAGCCCGTGGTATGTGATTAATCCTTTCTTTTGTCAATATTTGCAAGGATATCTTGGTTGGCTTATTTGGCCAATTGTGAATTGATTTATGAAAATTCTTTGAGAGATGGTCAGAGCAAAATGAACTGTGTTTCTGATTTTAACTTAAATTCTGTTCGACCTTTCATGCTTTCTGTAGCTATTCTTATCTTGATGTGATTGAAGCCATATGAGTTGCGATTTGAATAGTTCATGACATCCGTGAGTGAGTAGATCACATATTTTGAAACATGAGAGATTTGTCCGTTCGATAAGTCTGAGCTTATCATCAAAATATGATTTAATATATTCAGAGCGTTTGAATTGATAATCAATGTCGGATATGAAAGGACAGACAATTGGTTTACCAAATGGTTTTTCGAAAAGATTTCGTGTTCCAGATAAAGTGATTGTCTCAATATTTTGAGCTATGTTTGTGGCGTAAAAGTTCAGTGATTCATCTAAAAGATATGAAATGAGTTTTGCTTCTTTTAAATTATCTCGGGAAATCTAAGACCAGTGATGACGATGGCTTCAAATATGTTTAACAATTTTTCGAGTTTGAGAGCCCCTTTTCCGGCTTATTTGTTGGGATGTGGATCTCGACGAGTGGCCATCTTATCAACGATTATGTTATCGATTGCGATCTCTTGAGGGAAGTCCCAAGAGTGAGTTTGAGTAACGTGTGATTCGTCAAAAAGTTGTGTGAGTCCAAAACCAAGAGATATTCCTCTATATTTCTTCCTTTTATTTGTTTTGAAGAACTAGTTTTCGTCATATCTATCAATGGTGAATGTTTCTCGGATTTTATTGATAGGCAAAATGGAAGGGAGAGAATGTATGGTAAGGGAAATGACTATTTGTAAATTAATTTATAAACAGTGGTTACGAATGAATTGAATTATTTGTAAATTATTTTAAAACTAGTTATTTTAATTGAATTGATTTGATGGTAAATTGATTAACAGCTTATTTTCGTACTGACTGTAAATTAATTTAATAAACAGTAATTTTTATGCATTCACACAATATGTAAATTAATCTAAGCAAATCTAACTATAACTCCCGCAACAAAGGTGAATATTTCCCTTTTTCTTCTTGTTCTTGCAGTAAACTGGTCATAATTGTCTTTTATTGTACTTTTCAAGTCTAAAACCTGTTCAAGATATTTTCGGTTATGCTACTACATTTAAGCACTAAATGTTGTTTAGTTCTTTCATCGGAATATTTATTATCGGACTTTTTTGAATTGGACTTTTCGGGGTTAGGTTTACTTAAATCGTTTTAATAAATGGATGTGGCTTCGACAGGTAATCCAAGGCTGAGCAGAGATTAATCAATGAAATCCAAACATTTACTTTGATCGAAGTTTATTTTTATATGTGGAGGTCGGGAAATTATACTTCAGAAAAAGTCGAAATGATCGTGTTTGAGTAACAATTGGCCAAATTGGTCGAAATAAAGACCATGTAAAACCGAAATCATTAGAAAATTTTGATCTTCGGATGTTATTCACTGAACCATTTCCTGTTTGAGGTGCTAAGAACACATAATGAATAATTCGGCGATCGGGTGAATCATCGGTACTCATATCTATATTTTTCAATATTACTACGTCAAAAAATGTTAGTAATCGTCTAATTTATAAAACGCTACAGATGCGTTTTGATCCTTTGAGTTGTTTAAATTATTTTGAGGCTTAAGTTTGACTGGCACATTACTCCCAGTGTTTGTTTTACGGTTGCCTTGAGTCCTGGTATCAGAATTATCAAAGAGTTGTTGTCCTAACGATCCTGCTTCATAAGGTAGCTGAGGATTTGGTCCTCCAGCACCTAATGGTTTGGGGTTTGATGGTAGATTGCAGTTAGAGGTTTGTTGAGAATTAAGAAAACAATGATAAATTGAATATCAAAATTTTTGCAAAAAGTTAAATAAGTCCACTTTTTTGAATTATGGATCAAACGTTTTCCTAAATATTTTGTGATTTTTCAATTAAATATTAAAAGAGGATTAATTTTGTTGCTTTTCATTTTTCACTA
>JAQFZM010003006.1:0-12028 GCA_034695785.1 Galumna obvia | reverse complement strand
ATATTTCAACTGAAATAAAGTTGACTTCAAAAAAATGACATTAAATATGAGTGCAAATGAGAGCAAAAATGTTTCATTTTTTATCCTTGTTCATATTTGTTGATGTGATTTTCGTGTATCGGCAGTATTGGAGAGAAGTACAGCAATGTTGTAGTATCACAGCTATTATATCACCTTTTGATTAGCCGTACCCTCAAAATACTGTTCACACGTTTCTCTCAAAACTTATAATAATGTTATTTACTTAAGAATCGATTTTTAAGTAAAGCTAAAACTTTTTAAAGAATTCCCGTTTTTTTATTTCATTTACTGTCAAATACTTGACTTATTTGATAGTTTGCGTTCATTTCTATTATGAGTACTATTTATAAAACTGAATATAATTTTTATACTTTAATCGACACCTCTTTTGTATTGAATATAAGCAATAAAAATGTCTTAATTTGTTGTTTAGATCAAAGCCTTAGCGGACAGAACAGACAATTTTATATCAATGGTTACAAAATCGGACATCATTTGGTATTGTATTGGAATACTAGCGGACAGACATTGTATTGATATGTTTTGCGACTAATTGTTTGAAGTGAGCCCAGAGAGAGGGAGAGCTGTCAATCAATACGATTCAGAGTTTCATTTATTTGTCGACTCGACTCGAATCCAAAAAATGATTGCAAACAAGAATTGCATAAAAATATACAAATGTTTAGATTTACATGAATTTCGATTATGATATGACTTCAAACACAGATTTAGTCACTAATGCGTTGCCATCGATTGTCAAAAGAGATGCATTGAAACCATCCCATGACATTTTATATGACTGATTGAATAAGTGTTGATTCAATCATTTGGATCAGAACTGAATTGAAATTTCTCTTTATTTGATCTGTTTTTTTGCAAAAGAGTCTATATATGAGAAGTGAGTAAACATTGAGTTTTACCATCAGATAAATAATTGAATTATTCAATAGAATGCCTATCAATCAATGGGTATCGATATGTGATGGACACAACTTCTCATTTTATAATCACTTCTCAATTGATGTCAGACTTTTGAAATAATTTAAAGAAAAGGTATTTAAAAATTCAAATAATTGTTTCAAAAGAGATAATCGAATGAATGCCTTAATTAATAAGAATTGGTTTTTGACTAGTTATCAACTCTACATTTCTTGGGCTAAATGTCAACTCATGTCAACCGTTAGAATCAAAAATCAAATTGTTTTGAACGAAAACTTTAAGAAAAGTTGACTTTAAAATGTTTTAGCTTTGAATTCATGTATTTAATAACGCATTGAATTTGTTTATGACTTAAATATTTAAAACTGCGAATAGTTTTTCAGTCGATTTAATCGAAATCCAATAAATTAAATATTAATTGAAGTGAGCCATCAGTATCTCAGGTCCTGATCGGGAACCAAATTCTGATTGTTTTGGTGGAGAGATATGCAAATTAGGCAAATCAATTGACATACGACGACCCCTTCGCGATGAGCCATTACTCCACATATGAGTTCCCATATGAACCTGTCATTCAATAGAGTCCATTGAGTTATCGATTTTTTTCAGACCGGAATTACGGCTGACATACCTTTAGGTTACCCTTTGTTGTAAAAGCTCTGCCACAAATTGTACACTTGAAAGGCTTATCGCCGGTGTGTGTCCTCATATGTATCTGAAATGTACTTAAATGTTAAAAATCATTCAAAAAAAACAAAAGAAGTCTTACCTGAAGAGCCGAACCACTAGAAAAGGGTTTATGGCAAACACGGCACACATGCTTTGGGTTATATCTAGAGGATGTGCTCTGTTCTGTTGATGGTTCTATGTCATCCGAAATAGAATTACCATTTGGTATCGGCGAATGTGATACTCCACCACTACTGGCATTAGAATTAGTGGACACATTAGCCAAAGGAGTAGTGCTTCCATTGTTTGTGGGATTCGAAACGTTGGTATCACTGGTGTTGGACAAAGGGGTCATCGCAGGCGATGAGCTGCTCGTCGTCTTAGTTGTGGTGGTCGTCACAGTAGTGGTGTAGAGATCTGGTGGGAGATCTCTAATTTTATGAGTGAGCATATGCTGTTTCATATTGCCTTTGGTAGAGAAGCCGCGGTCGCAAAAGTCACATTTAAAGGGTCGCTCCTTTGTATGACTTCTATAATGGATTTCTAGCGCCGAATAACAGGCGAATGTCTTCAGACATATTCTACACGTCGTGTTCGGTCTTCCCGTCGGGAATTGAAGCCCAGAAAAAGGCGGCGGAAAGAAACGGTTTTCCATATTAGGAGTTTGCGGTAAATGCATGAGATTCATGTCCGGTGAGTTCTGCACATTATTTTTTGGAGTCAAATCCAGAGCTCCTCCACTCGGAGTTGTGGCTGGAGATGACCTGTCAATTGTACCTAAGGAACTCTCGGGGGTAGACCTGTCGTCGGCTGATATTTCTGAAGTAATTTTACTATTGAGTGAAGAGGGAGAGAATGACCGCATATGTGGTGAAGACTTGTCCTGAACTTTGCTATGAACAGAGAGATCAGTTGCGTTAGTGGTTGGCGGTAGTCGTATGCCGTGTTCTGGATCTATTCTTTGGAATTGACTCAAATTGTAGAGCCCTAAACCAAACGGACCGAAAGGCATCGGTTGTGGAGCAGAAGAGTTGATTGTTTTCACGTGATTTTCGAGTGCAGCCAAAGACGTCGAGAAATTGGAATTCGCGGAATCATTAGATTTAGTCGACATTATCTGCGGTGCGTTAGTGGGGGTCGAGTTATTTGCCGATACGATTACCGGTTGAGGAATAGATACCGGAATCGGCGATTTCGGTGTTGGCGAACGACTTCGAGACCTAACGGGAGAGTTAGGCCTTTCATTTTTGGGGGAATTTGGTGTCGAACGGTTCGAACGACTCGAGCGGTTACTTATTGAAGGAGATATTGACTCCCGTTTGCACTGAATCGGTGTTTCGTCGACTGAATTCTTCTCGTTTTGCATTTCCGGTGACAAAACGGGTGAAGAGTTAGGTTTTGGAGCTGAAAATGACGTAATTGGGGCTGATATGGGAATGTTCAGTGAAGAACAAGTCGTCAAACCATTCATAAATGTCGGAAAGAGTCCGGCCGGTGGGGGAAGGGGTCCGGCGAAATGCGGCGGCAAAAGTCCTCTTTGGAATGATGGCATTAAAGCCGGAGCTTTGATCTCATTTGCCATTATGTGTTCGGGAGGAATATCTGTAGGCTCTCCCGTATGCATTCGGATGTGTTGTTGAAGAACCTGTGGTTTACATTAATCAAAGAGTTAGCGACAAATTTCTATGATTTGAGAGTCTTATGAAAATTGGATCAAATAATTACCAAAGCATTTGTGAATTGTTTGTGACAGACTGGGCACTGATGTAGAATACGCAGCGGGGGTTTCACTCTGTGTACCCCCATATGTGTTTTTAGATTGCCTTTAGTAGTGAAAGCTCGGCCACAAATTTTGCATTTGAAGGGTCGTTCCCCAGTATGGGTTCTGTAGTGCATTTGAAGAGCACTCTTACAACTGAGAACTCGATGACAGATAATACACTGATTCGGATCCGTTAATTTGTGTTCGATATTGTCCACCAATTGCTGCAATTTTACGGTTTCAGATGCCTTTTGCACTTCCATTAGTGTTTCCCACGTGTTGTCAGTACTGCCCGGTTTGGGCAGTAAGTCCTGATAGAAGACGGGATCTCTATTTCCTCCTTCAGCGGACCCGTCATTGTTTTGATTCATCGAATTGGGCATCGGTGGTAAACCAGGGGGTAAACCGAATGGCATTAAACCTAAAGAAGTGGGAATTCCTGGAAAAGCACCCGCATAGAAGTTTGGCGGGAATTGAGGCAGAAATGAAAACTCTGGACCCGGTATTGGAGTCATTCCATCATCAGAATCATTGGAGAGATCGTCTTCTGAATTGATATTTTCCTTGTCTTTGTCTGATAACTCTTTTCTGTTTTCTTCCATTTCTTTATCAAATTCATCGCCACTCATGTCTTCGTCTTCATTAATATCTTCCGCTTCAGAGCCTTCTTTGCGAATAAGATTTCGCTGTAAATCGAGCGGTAATTCATTGGATTTATTGATATGATTCTTAGTCTTCGCTAAATTGACCGCTTCGTCTTCACTGACATCCTCTACATCTTTGTTGTCAATATTATCTTCACATTCTTGGTCTGAATCGTCAGAAATTGATTGATTGGATATATTATCTGAAGAAGTGTTTCGCCTCAGAAGAGCTGATGATTTATCATTAATACCGAACTCAACATTATTTGTATCCAGAATATTCTTAGCAAAAGCCGATCCGAAGACAGTTTTAATGTCTTTAATGGGTGTTCCCTCTAAAAAAGACTGACTCATTGATGACATCGATTGTGACATCATTTGTGGCATTCCTGACATCGAAATGGGAGGCGTTGACATCGGAGTCAAATTTGTCGGCGATTGAGAGCCAGTCGGGGGTTCTATTGGAGGATGAAATTTGTCAAGGTGCTCTGGAACAGGATGTGGATTCATCTTTATGTGAGGGTATTTTGCTTTATGTCTTTGGAAGTGAACTTTAAGATTGCCTTTAGTTGTGAATCGATTGCCACAAATATTGCATTTGAAGGGACGCTCTCCGGTATGCGATCGGATGTGGATCTGTAGCGCAGAATCACTTCCGAAGACTTTACCGCAAAACTTACACCTGTGCCGATACATTGGATCTTCTTTTCCATCTTTGGTTTTCCTGAAACTCAAGAAATCTGATCCACCCATTCCTGCGATACCATTCAAAAGAAAGGAACCGCCAGACATTGTGTTCTGTAGAGCCTGTTCTGTATGTCTTTGAAGGAGTTCCAGAGTGTTTGGCTCATTAGAACCATCGGGTGAAAGGGGTTCATCCAAAGGTGACGAGTCTTTTGTTTGAGAAATGGTCTGATCCGTCATTTCCTTATCATTTGCCGATTCTGTTGCAGAACCAGAGGTCAGGTTTGAAGATATTGCCGATGAAGAGAGGGGTGGAGTTTTGGTTGAAAGTGGTTTGGAAGGCGTCGATGAAAATGGTAATGAAGTCGATGGCTTTTCGGCAGTGGATATGGTTTGACCATTTCCTTCTTTATCAGCTGTGGTTCCCTCGGGAGTATTGGGGGCTATAATCGGTGGAACTAATAGAGAAGTGGGAATTTGAGGTGTTGTCTGTCCGTTGCCTGCAATTTGTGACTGCAACTGATGGATGACATGGAATAACATCATTTGTTGCTGTTGCAGATTGAACAAGGTAGATTGCAATGCTGTTGACGGCATTGCTTGAGGTAAGAGATCGGATGCCGGCGGGTGTTGGGCCACCGCTACTGATGTGTTCTTTAATGATTCAATTACTACATTCGTGTCCGACAATGAAAGCGATGTCCCAACGAAAGGCCAGACGCCAGTCGTTGACACTATTTGTTTGAGTCTATTCTCTGGTAAATCATTGTCTGAATCTGAAACCCTCTGCAAACTCTGTTGACTCTCACTTTTATCTTCTCGAATGTTATCTAAAATCTGTGAGAATTTAGCCACTCTTTCTCCCTCTTCTTCATCATCGGAATTGTCTCCATCTTTGTCTTCGTCGACTTCTTCATTATCTTCGTCCTCCTTAGAGATGGTTTGTTGAGGTAAAGCTGTGGACTGTTCGCTCTTTTCAGTGGATATCTTTTTAATACAGTCTTTTTTGTGGGACAGAAATAGCGAGAGACCTAAAAATTCCTGTCGACAATTGCCACAAATGTGTGCATCGATCGGACTCACTCTTTCTTCTTCCTCCTCTTCATTATCAACGGTCAGTGATTTCGAACCTGAATTCAGAGAAAATAAAAAACTAATTAATTATTTGTCGAAAATTAATTAACTTTTTTCTATTGAATCGATTATAATAACAGTAATAACAGAAAAGGAAAACAAATAACTGAAAATCAGAAACAATTTCTGAGAATTGGAGAGAATTGGAGTAATGCAAGAGTTTTATAAACAAACAAATTAATAAATGGTAGAAAAGTTGTGTTCAGTCGTCTCATAGATTGAAAATTTCTAATATTATTACTAATCTGTCAGAGAATAAGTTATATCGCATTTTGGAGATTGCAATGAATGAGTAATAAATTGTGTTATATCTGTATTGCATTACAAATAGAGTCGGATCGCATCCTATGTATTGGATTTGCTATGGAATGATGGACGGATCGGACCTAAAGGAGCTATTAGAACGGATTTGGAGCTACGTTTTCCCCGTACACCAATCCATCAGACAGATTGAACCAAACGGCAAAAGTATATACACTCTATGTATGTAATGTCTGTGCACTGCATCTCAACTTATATTTCAGTATTTGAATGGTGAGTCTGAGGTCAGCCTTCGATATGCATTTCCATACAGCGCTCAACTCTATTAGGTTATGGATGTTATATATGTTATGGAAGTATACTTCACTTATATTCTGAGCTCTGATGTGGCTCTCATTCATATATAATATTAGAATTTGAAAGCTTTTCTCAATATCGATGATATCCATCCATTTAGTGAACTACACTTTCACTCAATGCTTCCCCTCTTTCTGTCAATGTTTGAGAGCCACTACTACTCGATTTGTGACCCTTTCCTCTGACAAATATTTCTGCTTTTATCCAAAATTAATTTATGGATTGAAATCTCTGCAAAAGTATAGATCCGACCAACAAATGGATAAAATGATAGGAAAGTCATACGACAGTCATATATAAAAACATTTTATTATTATTTGTATTTAATACAAATTATAGTTGTCTTTTGTTTGATAAATAAATCCAATTAAAAGGATTCATGTAATTCATGTTATTATAGTGGGAGTAATAGTGAGCGCTTCTCTCACATCACTTCTCTTACAAAAGACTTTCGGGTTTAATATTTAGCGCAAAAATGTTCACAAATATAATTCGTTGTTTAGATTTGTGTGTCATCTCTTATTTGATTAATTAATCAATTAAACAGAAACTTATGTAAAGTTTATTTTTGAAAAACCATCACAAAAGTCAAAACAAATATATTTTATATCTGTTTTTAAATTGAGTTTATTTTATTAAAATAATTTCAATCGATTTGACTCTCTCTCTCTCTCTCTCTCTCTCTCTCTCTCTCTCTCTCTCTCTCTCTCTCTCTCTCCTAATTCTCTTTATGCTGTAGTTCTAAAAACCAAACAAATTTCTTCCCAAATGATGAGGGATTATAACTATATATTTGTTCAAAAACTCATTAATAATTTGTTTGCGTTTGCATTGAATTCTAAATTTTAGAAATTTTCTAAAAAAATTATAGCAAACGTTGGATTACATGTAATTTATATAATAAATGTTTATCAGTTCTCGAAATCAATTAAAATGAAAAATTTGTTTCTAAAAAGAAGAGAATTTTGAAACAAAGATGTATTTGAGAAGAGTTTAATGCATCGAAAAGCTTAAAAAATTGAGTATCGCTTTTATTATATGTTTATTTTAAAGCCTGAAATAATACTTTCCGGCAAAACACTGCAAACAATAAAATGATGAGATATTATGGTATATAAACTCAGATTTTCAGTTAACGTTTGAACGAAGAAATATATATAAATGTTATATATATATAAGAATACATTACATAACAAATATTGGAGCAGTGGTTGAGCGGTAATATAAAAAAATTGTGAGTCATATCATAACTCGACCATTCAGAGCACTGGTGGCTCTGCACAGGGCTCTGCGCTGCTCAATAAAGATGTTTGTATTAAACATAATCATAACTTCATATCACACTTTGAGGCGGTATTTGAAGGATGCGCTGCGCAAAACTCACAAAACTTGCATTTTTAATATTATTCTCTAAAACATCTTTTGATATTTTCTGTGTTTTCGATGTTTTGGGTGTTAACTATAAAATACTAAAATTTTGGGTTTGGGTTCACACAAAATATAGATCTCGAAAATAAAATACTCGTTTCGATTCACAAAAGTTATATCAAATATTTAAAAGTTTTTTTTTGGAGTTTTTAAATGAAAATAGAAAAGAGAATAGTATTGAGAAGAGAGCACAGAATGAGAGAATCCAAGTGTTTTGCATATTGTATGTGATTATGCATTCGCTTCATTAAACACTTAATGAGTTTATGCATTGACTGTAGACTGAATACGAACGCCAGTAATCCTGCGTTTTGTGCAAACCATTGCCACTGGTATGGCATAGGGAACACTGCATTAATACATAGCACTGGCATAAAGTATTGCACTAAAAATGAATTTGCTTCGGAATGCAAAAAGGAAAATAGAAATGATGCAAATTAACATAGTTTGAAGCATAGGCTGATTCAGCACAATATCAACCAAAATAAAGCTAAAGTCTCTCCAAAATAAAGTTAAATGCAATTCAATGTGTAAAGTGTTAAGTCTGACAACAGTGAGAGGCTATACATAAAAGCAAATTTCTTACGCCTCCGAGCCTTTATCAATAACTTTAGTAATTAAATGCTACGAAAAACTGCACAAAACAGTACCGATAGATGAGTGGATCAAATCGTTATACGCTTTAACTTCATATATGCGTTGCGTTATGTAAACTACAATAAGTAGAGAAGACTTCAATAGACTTGTGATGGAGAGCACAGTCTGCCAGATATGCATAATTTAATCTCTTCACTTTATGCCATAGCTTTATATTGAGAGCACAGCATAACTATTAAGAGCATAATATTCTATATATATTATTATATCCCTTTTTAATTGATCAAAAGTGCGTATCATAATTGTAATCAAAGCAATATATTTAACTCAAAGCAAAACTCATTTAATGTTTTAGTGTTTTAGTGCACAAAAAATTATTTATCAATCATTCGCTAATTTGAAGGCAGGGCTCACATCAAACCTTTTTATTTTGAGTTCTCAAATCAAATTCTAAGATAAGAAACGACTGATAAAGTTTTTGAGTCAAACTATTCATTAATAATTATTTGTTAAACAAAAATAATTATCAAAATTAATGTCAAATAAAAGATTTTTCATTTGGAATGAGAGGCAAAAGAGGGCCGACAATAATGGGAGTGAAGGACCAGAAGAGGACCAAAAGAACATCTATTATATTCATTCCTTTCATTTTTATAAAAGTTTAAAAATGTGTATTTGAAAGCCTATTGTGTTGACAATGCTTTCAAGTGGTGGCATAAGCGACACATCTATCCATCTGGTCATCAGTGCTGTCAAAAAGAGCCCCACATAAGAATGAGTGCCGAACCCAAAACTCCCCCAAAACTCATTTTTTATGGTTTTTCGCTATTTTTAACAAAATATATTCTGAATGTAAAAATTTATGTCTTATGTTTTGCTCATTGCATAAGAGCTGTGCGACACACACGTTGTCTGACAAGAGCTGACCCATCGATCGATAAATGGCTTCGTTTTAGAGTATATATACAGAAATGGCTAAACTCGGGCTTAAGGCTTGAGTTCAGGTCATGCGTTTTGGGAGACATCACTTAGTTTTGTGTTAAGCATTGAAAGTGGAAGTGCCATAAAGTTATACCATAGCTCTGGCATGAGTTCCAAATAATATTCTATAACGCAATTCATTTTGAGCCGAATCTCAGTTACATTTCTCACTGTCAAACATTAGTCACTGGCATATGCCGTACGTATGCTGTTCTCTACTAAATGCCACCTTTGGCTACAGTCCAACAATTCGGAGCTCACAATACGATCACATTTAGCTGTCGTCCACTCATCTGTCTCTTCACTAGAAATGCATATTTCATTTGAATAACTTATATATCATTTCTCTTATGAAAGAACTTTTGCTTATAATTCGTTCCAAAGTTTTATTCAACAAAAAAGATGTCAGAATTGGAGAGAAAAAAGATTATTGTCATATCCATTGAGTCAATTGAGTAAATGGTGTAAACATTGTTTGAAACAACAAAAACTAATTCAGGAACTCAAGAGTAAAATGAAAAAACAATTGTAATTATTCAAACGCTGGCAAACCATGAATTAATGACGCGATGATAATCGAGATATTTTAGTAATCAATAGAAAAGAGTACATCAAAACAACTTCAATACAAATAAGATTATGAGCTGACATTTAAACAGGTTTGAGATCAGCACAAATGAAATATTCTCTCTTTATTAAGAGTGAGTCAAATAGAAATTCTATGATTAAGAGAGAATGAGTAAGGTCAGATTATTTAAGTCCAACATTTCTAAAGATATTCTTTGTTGAAAAGCTGTCATTTGGTTGAGCACTGAGTTATCGCAATTGTCAATGGCTTAGTTGGCCTTTCAAGAAACCATTAGATGACACTCTGAGGCAGAGCCGACCCAAATGAGTTAGTGCTGGAGTGAAATTACCCTCATTAGATCACCTCTTCAATTGACAGCAACAGATCCACTAAAATAGTGAAGAAAATGTCTGCTAAACAATAATAATAAGCCTCTGATAACGCCTAACGTTTGACTCAATTATTTTATTGTAATAAACAATAGATATATCTTAAGCTCAAAAAAAAGATTTTTCTTAAAAAACAATAATCGACTGAAATTGAAGGCATTATCTTTTGTGCTCTTCCTTTCTCTCGATTATTGTTTTTCTTCAGAGAATATAAAACAGGAAATAAAAAGTGAAATAAAATGATAGTTATATTAAAAATGATTTGGTCTCAAGACTTCTGCCTAAAAAGTATTAGTAATAGAAAACTAGAAAAAAATGTTGAGCCCAACAGACATAATGGGTTCCACTTGTGTTATCATTTCCCACGTTATCTCAATTTCTATTTTACACAATAACCAAACCAAATAAAATCACGTTTACAGTCATGTTTGAAGAAAAAACTTTTGAATTATTTTAATCTTTTTCTTTGAGAGAATATATATTCTATTCTTTAAATTTTCCGTTTTTTAGTCTTTTGGTTAAAACAGAAATAGTTTTAAATTTGAATCTCTTTTTCTTTTTTTCCCTCTTTTTTTGACTGAATTGTTGAATGAATCAGAAGATCATTCACTTGAGTTCGAGTACAGAAGTGGTTAATAATTATTTTGAAAAAGTTCACTGAAGAAGAAGTCTTTGACACTTTATGTGCGTTAAAACTTTTTTTTAATGAAAATAAAGAAACAAAAGGACAGAATAAAACAGATGACAAAAAATGGATAAATATATGCATTACTTTTAAATAATAGTTAGAATAGTATTGAATTATATGGAGTACGACATCATATCATTTGATCACTTGTTTTATACAATACTTGAGTAATGATAAACTACTTGTGAGATAAAAACCTAAAGTCTGGTGGCTATGAATGTATGAGAGGCTGACATTGTCTCCCATCTCTTCACGAGCTGTCATTCAATAATTGGTGCGAAAACTAGAACTCAAAGATTGTGAGTTTGAGCGACGAATTGGTAGATCTCATAAAATGCTTTATGGCTTATAAGATGGACAGCGCTTTTCTGTTTTTTTAGAGTACTGACACTCAGCCAAAGCGATGCCATTGAATGCCATATTCTTTTATACATAAGTAGAGTATGAGAGTAATGTCTTTCTTTAAGTCGAACAGGCATTCGAAGCCTCAAAACCTGGATACCAGAGATGAGATGTGCGCTCAAAAAGAATATGTGACACTTGGAGGGGAATGACAACCGACATAATGCAACTCAATGACAGAGACAACAAAAGTCAAACTAAGGCAGAGACTGAGAGACACGAATAAAACGATTCAAAGGAAATACTTGACTAAAAGCACACATTTATTGATTAGTTATTGGAAATGAAGAATAAAGAGAAGGCATTCAATTCATTGCGACGACAGTTCCCAATACTTTTCAATACTTTTTGTACTCCAAATACAACAGCGTTTTGACGAATACAACAAACTATAAGCAAAAGTTTCATTTCAGGAAAATGACTTTCTTTTTGACTACCAGTCCTACTAATGCTAACCAGTGTCAGGATGTAAGACAATATAAGACACATCTACTTAATGTAATT
>JAQFZM010003005.1:0-12029 GCA_034695785.1 Galumna obvia | reverse complement strand
ATTGAATTTCATCAACGCGTTTAGAAATTATAGCTTGTTGAGTTGTCCTAGTTAGTTTTGAAACAAAGTGTATATATAACTATAGGCTAGAATAAATTAATTTCCTTTTAATAACTTTGATAGAAAATATAAAATTATTGAAAAATATAATTATTTATCTCTAAACGGTTTGGCTTCAATATAACAATATTCTATTAAACGTAAACCTCTTTATTAAAAGATGAATTTATATCATGGATTGCTTCTATACTAATTCAAAATAAACTCCATATAATAAATTTTGCCGTAATAATTTATTCAAGGTATAAAAAGCAATCTTTTTAATTGAAACCTAAATATATAAAAGTTGTAATTTGATTGATATTTATATTAAAAAAATTACATCTGGGTTTTTAAAAATTAAAATATATATATTTTTATTACCTTTTCTTATAAATAATAGTTGTTACTTGATTCGCTTTCATAATGGAAAAGTTAAACCTGCTAATTTGTCAGGTAAAATATAATTTATTTAAAATAATATATAATTTATGTTAAGTATATATTAAAAGACTTACAATAAAGCAAAAAAGTTTTTTTTATAATATAAATGGCGGAGTCTTATAAATATCATATTAAATGGCCATGAGTAGAAAAGGAGAAGCTCCTCAAAAACGAATGTTCAATATCCGACAAGTAGAAAATCACATTTCTCATTCTATAAAATTAATATACGTATATAGAGAAAAAAATTAATAAAGACAACTTTTGTAGAGACCACTTCTCATTGATTAAATTATATTTAAATATTTCATATATTAATGAATTTTAATTTTATTAAATTAAAGTTAAATATATAGATCGCCTTTAATAATTTAACGGTTTTTATAATATGGAATTCATGGGAGGGGCTACATAAATAGATTAAGCAAGGAAATTTTTTAAATCTAATGTTTTGTTATAATAAATCATTAAAACTTAATTAAAACTATTATTCTTACCGAGTATAATTTTATTACCATATTTAATCATATATTTATTTTAAACTATTATACAATAGTTGCAAAAAGATATGGGAATTCTACTGGAAATGGACTCACCGATTGAACTAGGCTATAGTTTAAATTTTCAAACAAAATTTTTCGCATTTGATTAATTATTCTAGTTTACAAAAATTTTAAATTTTGTAATTCACCAAGCTATCTTTTGAAATTTATTGATTCTTGTAAGGTTAGCTTAAAATCTGCAAAAAATTCACAAATCACCTTGTCATTCTAAAACCCTTTGATATTTTCAAAATATTTCAAACTAATCCCTTAAAGAACTGTTATTAATTGAGAAGCAAATCATAGATTTTTGTATATTCGAATTCCAGATTAGAATTTTATCTAGTTTATTTTGCATTTTACAAATATAAATTATCTTATTTTTTGTTTGTTTGGTTGAATATTTAGTGAGGCATACAAAATTAAACTTTTTGAGATCTCATATTAATTTAGGTTGTTCAAATAAAAATTTCAAAATAATATATTTTCTATTTATAATTTTGTACAAGGTAATTTTGAAATATTTTGAAAATATCAAAGGGCGTAAAAATGACAGGGTAATTTGTGAATTTTTGATGATTTTTTGTTTATCTTATAAAAATCAATAAATCTCAAAAAATTGTATGGTGATTTTCAAACCTTAAGTATATTTGTAAACTAGATAAATTAATTATCAAATTAAAAAATTTTGTTTTAAAATTTCAACTATAATATAGCTAAATCGGTGAGTTCATTTCCAGTAGAATTCCCATATCTTTTTGCGATTATTGTATAACTACGTATATTTACCAATTTATTGTGATCGGCAATCACTGGTAATCATTAACAGTCTAAAATTTTATGTAAAGGGTTACATGAACCCCATTTTGAGATTAATATTAATGTTTAAAAGTCGGTTCTGAATTAAATTCAAATACAATTTTTACTAATATGTAAAAGGAAACTTAATAAATAAAATAATAATTAAAATTGAATTTAGGTCTTTATTTTAATTATTAGTATATTTTAAGCAAAACAGTGTTTATCATTAATTTTATGTGCGATTTTCAATTGTTCCATTATTTCTGTTTGCATCATTCTGTCCATTGTTCTGTCCAATAGTTCCGTTATTTCCATTGTTTCCATTTAATTGGCCATCGTTTCTGTTATTATTGTTTCTGTTTTCATCGTTCCTTCCATTATTTCTGTTGTCCCAATCTCTATCATTGTTATCATTATTTCGCCAATTATTTCCATTGTTTCTGTCATTGTTGCCATTATTTCGGTTGTCCCAATCTCTTTCATTATTGTCCCAATTTCTTCCGTTGTTATCCCAATTTCCTCCATTGTTGTCATTATTTCCATTGTTTCTATCATTATTGCCATTATTTCGGTTGTCCCAATCTCTTTCATTATTGTCCCAATTTCTTCCATTGTTATCCCAATTTCTTCCATTGTTGTCATTATTTCCATTGTTTCTGTCATTATTGCCATTATTACCATTATTTCTGTTGTCCCGATCTCTTCCATTGTTGTGGTTATTTCTATTGTTTCGGTCATTATTTCCATTGTTTGTGTCATTATTGTTTCCATTGTTTCTATTGATTGGACGTACTTTATCCGTCGTGCCGAGTAGTCGCAAATTTTTTATTATCCAAATTATTGATTTATTTTCGTTAATTTTGTGTATATTTTAATCAGAATTGTTTTTAATTTTGGTGTTTTTAACATAAACCAGTGTATATTTAACTAATGAAAGTATAAGAAACTGTATAAAAATATTTTTAGCTGGGTTTTGGGTTCATCGGATACAAACTCTCAACAGAAACCACTTGACAATGAATGTATAGCCTCTGAGCCAGAGGATGATACCGTAGTGTCGGACCCTGTAATGGGAAACCCAAAAAAGTCTAATCCAAGAAAGACAAGTGTAAATAAAGGAAAGACTCCGGACACTAATTTGACTAATCCCAAAAGAAACAGGGACACTCCGACACCCCCAGAAGCGGCAAAAAAGACAAAGAAGGACACAATCGTTATTACTTCCCCATCGGGTAGGAATTTTAAAGAAACCAAGAAACGTTTTGAAATGGCCGGACACGGTTCAAACCGATCAGTCCGATCAAATCAATCGATTGGCTCACAAAGTGATGAGGAAATGGAAAGAGAAACGAATGATATGAACATAGAATCGAATATTCCACCGAAATTTATTGAAGGACAGGAATATGATCAAAGATTGATCTACGATAAGATCGAATACAATAATTTAAGTCTTATTAAAGTTTGTGATACAATGTTGGAGGCTCTCAAGAAACTCAAACCAGAAACACTGGTGGAAGTGGAAATGTTTAGAAACTCTTCGGAGTCCTTTGAATTTGTTAAAGTGATCGCAGACCAGAATATAAAATTGAACAAGAGCAGACACCAATTTAAAGAGGAAATTAAAAACGAATTGTTGGGAACTCTTAGACAAGACCTTTTGAATATTTTCAGTAATACTGCTCAACAGATACAGTTTTCATCACAACATCAGAGCGGTGCAGATACTTATGCAGGACGAGTTGCCAGAGGAGCTCCAGGAGGCTTTGCCCCCAGGTTTGGTTTTAATGTTACAGAATTGATTAATTCAATAAAGACCTCCTCACATAAACTCTCACTTAAATGTACAAAAGAAATGGATTTCAATAGAGTGAAGAGTATGATCAGTAGTGAAATAAATTCCGCTGATCTTGGAGCTAAGTTCTCTGATATGAAAAGAGTGTCCAGTACTAAGGCTGTAATTAATTTCAAAACTCAAGAGGATTTAGACAGAGCTCTCGGAACTATTAACTCCAAACTTTCAGTACTTGAGCCCAAGAAAGTGACTCTTAAGAACCCAAGAGTCGAATTGAGAGGAATTGATAAGAATGTGACCAACGATCAACTCATTGATCTCTTGAGAACCAGTAATAACAATATTAGTGAACTATTAATAAAACATTCGGACAAACACTCCATTAAACACATTTACTCGAAAGCACACAGAAATGACAAGAGCTTGAAGAATCACGTTGTGGAGGTAACCCCTCACCTAAGAAAGGTCCTGATTGACCAAGGAAATGTATATGTGGATTACGTCGATTCGAAATGTCATGACTCTGTGAATGTCGACCAGTGTTTTAAATGTCAGAAATTTCACCATAAGGCCAATTTTTGTATTCCAAGAGACAATAAGAACTGTATTTATTGTGCCAAAGAACATCTATCTAAAGATTGTGTCCATAGAAACGATAAATCAAAATACTTGTGCATTAACTGCTTTAAAGCTAATCATGGCCCAGATGGCAAATGGATACCGAAGGACCAGAGGATCCCTATGAATCATAAGGCTACTGACAAGAGTTGTAAAACGGGATGGCCTACTCCAGATGTATGTGTCCATTGTGCCGGTAAACACAAGTCAAGAATGTGCAAGGTCAAGGAAGACCCAACTCAATTTAAATGTATTAATTGTTTTGAATCCAATTATACTTCTGATGGAAAGTTAAGAGGATATCAAGTAGACACCAATCATAAGGCTTCTTCATTTATGTGTCCACTCTATAGGAAAGCTTTTCAGAGAGTGATTGAAGAGACTAATTATGATACCAATGAATAAAATAAAATGTCTTCAAATTAATGCTCATAATCGATTCCAACCCATTACTGAAATTTTAGCCGCTAATCACATATATAATTTTGATATCATTTTTATCTCTGAACCACCGGTAAATAAAAACAAAATAGTTGCCCCAAATAGATGTTATAAAGTTTATCAACACAAGAAAGATCAAAAGACTCCTGTTAGGGCTGCGATTCTTGTTTTAAACCCAAATATTGAACCGACACTTCTTACTCAATATAGTGATAATTTTGTGACTACTGTGGAACTGAAAATAGACAATCAATTCTGGCGATTGGTTTCTGTGTATAGACAAAGGAAACAGAAAATGAATGTATTTATTAGCAGATCATTAAAGAAAATGGTTGAAACGGGAAGAAAAATAATTATTGCTGGTGACTTTAATTCTCGTCATTTTAGTTGGACTCAAGACACTGAAGATACTAATAAAGAGGGCCAGGATCTGTTTGATTTTATGACCTCTAATAATATTCAAGTTTTAAATAAGGGAAGCACTTCCACATTTTCGGGACCATTTGTTAATTCAATAATTGATGTGACGTTTGTATCGGATATTATTTCGGGTAAAGTTGAAGATTGGAGAGTAGACCTCGATCTGATCACTAGTTCTGACCACAATCCAATTTTATTCAATATTAATGTGAATCAGTTACCAACTAAAGACTATGTCTCTACTTTTAAATATAAAACTAAGAAAGCAAAATGGGATATTTTTAGATCAACTTTTGGTAAAGAAATTGCTCGACATTCATGTCTGTGTAGTGATATCAGCGGTATCTCAACTAATGAAGAAATGGAAAATATGACAATAAAAATACAAAAGTGCATTTTAAGGGCAGCAGATAAAGCTATACCTAAGTGTAATAATGAAAATATTAAAAAGAAAGGGTGCCTCTGGTGGAACGATACACTTCAAACTATGAAAGAAACTGTGATTCACTCAAAACACAGACTTAGAAACTGTAATCCAATATATAAGGTTAAACATTATCCTGCATATAATCGTTTGCGATCAGAATATGAACAGTATATTAGATCTGTGTCTTCAGATAATTGGAGAAAGTTTTGTGGTAATCCTGGGAAAGGAGATGTTTGGTCAAACATATACAGAATACTTAAGAGTTCTAATCTTATCAGACCCCCAGCTACTATTAGAATAGATGATACTGAAGAATACACAACTAATAATTTAGAGACAGCAGACTATTTACTAAATCATTATTATTTGGATGAAAGCCCCGATACTATAGAAAGACACACAGAAATGAGAAATGATTCGCAAAGCCCTATTGACACTGAAGACGATCCCATTATTACTACACAAGAACTGTTGGATGCGATCAGAACTACAAAAAATAAGAAGGCTCCAGGTGAAGATGGAATCTCAATTGAAATGATTAAAGCATTGGTTCCCAACTTTACTCTTATTCTATTAACTCTTTTTAATAAATGTTTGGAATTGGGTTATTTCCCGAATCTGTGGAAGGATTCATATTTGAAGATTATCCCTAAACCAAATAAAGACGATTATTCAGTTCCTGGCTCATTTCGACCAATAGGTTTGTTACCGGTATTAGGAAAGGTTTTTGAGAAGATAGTCACCAAAAGACTTACATATGATTTAATCACTCGGAATCAACTATCAGATCAACAGTTTGGTTTCATACCACAATTATCGACTATAGATGCGGTCAGAAATGTTATAGAAAAAATCAATAAATATAAAGCAAAAGGAGAACAAGTGGTTGTGGTCTCTCTTGACATTAAAGGTGCTTTTGACCATTGCAGTTGGCCGGCCATTCTCTCAGAATTAAAGAAAAGGAAAATTAAAAGAAACATATATAATATTTTTAAAAGTTTTTTGACTGATAGACAGGCCACTCTGAATTTTGCAGGGTCAATTGCAAAGAAGAACATTACTCTCGGATGCGTTCAAGGAAGTGGAAGCGGACCGCTGTTATGGAACGTTACCATCGATTCTCTTATTAAAGGATATCTACCACATCTTGGAGGATTTGTCGATATGCAGTGTTATGCCGACGACGTGATAATGATTTTTCACTCGAATAGGACATTATTCCAAATGACTAATTTTATTGAATTTGTTATGCATCACATAATGAGATGGGGAAAGGAATACAAAATGACTTTTGGGCCCGAAAAGACGGTTATTGTAGGATTTACTAAGAAAATGTGGCAAAAAAGAACCGGTCCGAACAAATTTATTATTAATGGAAAGACGGTCAACTCATCAAAGGAAGTGAAAATTTTAGGCATTGTATTAGATCAGAAAATGACTTTTCTCCCGCACATACAATACGCAGTAAAGAAATGTTATACTATTTCTAAGGCTTTAAGTCGAGTTTCTGGTGCTAAGTGGGGTTTAAGTTCAGAAAATCTCAGAACAATATATGAATTGGCGATAGAACCAGCACTACTTTATGGATGTCAACTCTTCGGTCACATTATTTACAATCAGAAAGCAATGAAAATTTTAAATGCGTTTCAACGACCTTTACTTATAAGAATTCTGAAAGGATTTTCAACTATTTCCTTGGCTTCGGCTACAGCTTTAACTGGAATAAGTCCACTTGCTCATAAAATACAGTACTGGTCTAATTTGGATAAAGCTAAAAGAAATGATATTAATTATGACAGAAGAGTTCCTTTTAAGAATACACTACATCCAGCGAAAAGAATTGCTATTAATTGGACAGAATCGCTAACAACGGAAATGGCTAACAGAGCAGCTGAAAACCACTCGCTATGCATATACACAGATGGAAGTTATAATAACGATGGAGTGGGTGCCGCCTTCTTTGCTATCAATACTATGGAATCAGAAACTATTGTTAAGAAATTTAAGTTAATGGACGGATGTTCTATATTTCAGGCGGAGTTATTGGCCATCAGAGAAGCAGTTAAATATGTTAGTTTAAATAACAGTGAAAGTGACCCAGCTATTTTTGTGGACTCAAAATCGGCTTTACAAGCATTGGCAGAATGGGGGTCAACTACTCCTTTGGTTTTTGAAATACAATCATTATTATCGGAAACACAATTGAATATTAAATTCTATTTAATAAAATCACACTCAGGTATTATTGGTAACGATATAGTAGACACTCAGGCAAAGAACGCCTCCCTCTTATCGAATATCACTTATGATAAGTATCCACTTAACGTTATTAAAAGAAAATTAAAAAAGCAATTATTAATCGATTGGAATGAAGAATATATTAAAGACTCTGCTGGTAGTGGAACTCGACTATTCTTTCCAACTTTGTTTGATATTAATAAATATAAAAAGAACTGGAGCATATCTTTCGAAATGACACAATTATTGACAGGTCATGCCTATGTTGCCGCCTATAGAAAAAAGTTTGGCCACGTTTTGATTGACAACTGTAACTGTAACAACACTACTGAACAAACTATTCCTCATATCATTATGGAGTGCCCGAAATATGAATTGGGTCGAACCCAACTTAAAAGACTTTTTGATTGGAAGAAACATGTTTTCTCTCTTCCCACAATGTTTACAGATAATATTCTGTCACAACACACTATTGAATTCCTTTTGCCTATTCTTAAAGAACTCAATCCTTTTTCAGAATAATACTAGTATTAACCATTATGTTATGGTCATCACTATTTTACATTTTCCCAGACTTTTATTTAATGTTTTCCTCGAATCGCATAACCCTTCAGGCCTTTGTTTATAGACAGATATGTTTCCGCCCTTGAATTCTATGGTTTAAAACTATTTTGTTTTTTGTTTTTATATAACACCTCAGTCTTTGTTATTACTTAAACATATTTGAAGCCTTTGGACACCATTTAGTAAGTTTTCGACTACTCATAAATGCTTTGTATTAGATATTTTTAACTTTTACTAACACTTTATTATTGATTCAATTACTCGTATAATTAGCGAGATATAACTAACCTTTTTATAAACTTTCACATATTATAAGAATATTTCCATTATTTCGTTAAGATATTATGGATTTTAATTGGGTTAAAATTTTTAGAATTTTTGAGGTTTTCTTAGTATTTATTCAATTGTTTGAAAGGTTTTATAACTATATTATATGCTATGCGTATGAATACTTATTCACACGTCACTAAACACACTCATAGTTTAAACTGAATTTACGTTTTAGTGTTTCTTGTTTTGGTTTTTGTGACTCCATTTCTGTGAAATTATTATTAATTACTAAATAACTATTAATTAATGGCTGAAGACTCCGATAGCTCTCTGGATGAGATCTCTCTCGAAGACAGATCTCTGTATAGAGATATGAATATTTTTGCTCAAATGGCTGTCAAGAAATTATTCAAGACTAGTAACCGCTCAAAACAGAACAAAAAGTTACTCAAATCTCTTGTAGACAAAGTAAACGTCACTTCAGTCTATTCCCGAATACATAATACTGGTGTTGTTGACCAACCAATTGGTGATCAAACTGTAGACAAGTCCTGTCCTCAACAAACCTGTGCTCAGTCTGTAAATAATATTCAAGACTCGGAATTGGAAACAGAAACGATGCCTCCTTTGAAAGTGGACAGAATGATACCAGTCCTCAGATGTGGATTTAAACTGGACCCGTACGGTAAATGTCCATATATTGGCTCTGCAAGCACTGGCTCTCTCTCAAAACACTGGGCTTGTGTCCACGGTTATTTCTATAAAAATAACAAGGGTATTGGAAAGGGCTGTCAGTATTTTATGGACGAAATGCTTGAATCCGAATACATTCGTAATCAGGAGATCACTAATCAATTGGTCGTCAATACTATTGGATGGTATCCCAACCCTTTTACCTTGCAAGAACAGAATCGTTTCCTGGCTGCGGCCAATGGCAAGGGATACGACACACTTATGATCACATATTCGACAGCACAACTCAAAAGATGGGAAAACAAACTGTTTGAAACACTTGCAAGAGCACATAAACACACACCTGCGAGAGTAAGGAACAGACATTACTTAAAACCAGAACACAAGTCCACTCCCAAAAAGGACAACAAAAAGAAAAGAGCGTTTACTTCCTCTTCAGACGAAATCTTCAATAATGAGAGCATTAATTATATCACTAAAAGTAATAAAAGCAATAAAAGAGTTACGCGAAACAGTAACAGATCGGCCACTATTTCCGTAAATCCGGACAAACATCTCGAGAGCGATCAGTCTTTGGTCAACACCTCAAATGAATTACTCGACGACTCACTCATCGATAGTAACGAAAATGGGAGATCAGAAACCACTACTCACTCCCCGGAAACCACTCCCAACGTCTCAAATGAAGCGCACCCGGAGCTCATTGTGCCAGAAACACCTGAAACACCTGAAACACCCGAAACACCTGAACCACAACCAGATCCTTCGTCTCAGAACACTGTTGTGGATCAGTTAAAATCTAAAATTTAATTATTACTCAAATATTTCAATTAATTCAGTTTACTCTTCGATACTTAAATACGATAATATTTTGATTTTATTTAATTGTATTACTTATAGTTTTGTATTCTAACGTATATCAGTATTAATTCAGTTTATTTTGTTTAATGTATGCAAACCTCAAATGTTTTCTCAATTAATGTTTTATTTACGTAATGATTATTTACAAATGCATATGAATTTTGTAAACCCTATATAATCCTAATACTATGTTATTGTAATCTCTATTATTATTATTAATTTTTAATTACTGAAATAAAGTTAACAATTTACACACACACAACCCTATATAAAGGTTATCAATGGTATCAATTTAATTTTTCTTAATCATATAATGTTTTTAAAATGTTTTTCATTAATTTATTAATAATATAATATTTAATTGTAATAAAGAATATAATTAAAATATCTTATATTTTATTTTTTATTAAAATCATTATTAAAGGACAAAAATTAAAATTATTAATTGTTTATAAGATTATAAATACATGTTTAAAAGCTTTATAATTGAACTTTAACAAATGTAATAGAAAGGTTTAATATTAGAAAGTAAATGAAAAATAAGAATCAACTAATTAATAATTCATTTTAACTGATTATTTTTCAGATGGTAGTCAAATATATCCGGTAATTCATCTTAATACATAAACTTGCATTAAAATTAAAACAATAATGAAATAGTGAATATGTTAATATTATATTATATAAAGGTGATCAATGGTATGTTATTTAATTTTTCTTAATCAAATAATTTTGTTATAATTTTTTTCATTAATTTATTAATAATATAAAATTCAATTGTAATAAAAAAAATTAAAAAAATATCTTATAATTTATTTTTTATTAAAATCATTAGTAATGAACAAAACCCAAAATTATTAATTGTTTAAAAATTTTACTATTTTAATTTAATTATAGAAGTATTGTCTGGGTATCTAGAAATTCAAATCAAATTGAATTTGGTATCGTTCGTCAGCTTATATAAAGTAGATGTTATATCTGACTTTCCAGCTGCCAATAACCATAATTGTCAATAATAATAGTTAATTTAAATCTGATAATTAAATCTTTCAATTGAAATATTAAAGATTTTATTTTAAACTATGAATGAACACCATATTTATTGATGAATTATTTTGAACCTTAATATAGAAGTTTGAATATTTTATATAAAACAGAAACATTTCATTTGAGTGCTTTAGCGACTCTCTCAAAGCAACGGATAAATTTTATGGGATACTCGTCTTTAGCTCCAGAAAATACTGGTATATTGTGTTGACGCGCACTACTCAAATGCATAGCAATAGCACTGCATATTCGGTCCACAGGAACGCTTTGTTCCTCTGCTTCTGCCATTTTATCACCACTTAAACACTTATGACAATCAAATTCTGTGTCAATCTTTTAAAACTTAAAATCGCAATCAAACAAAACCTCAAATAAATACTAAATTTTTGCCAATGTTTGCGCCAAAATGTCATAAAATAAGGAAATGTTTTCTGCCATTAAGTCGTTTTCAACAGACAACTCAAATGATACCAGAAATATCAAAAATAGAGACCAAAATACCAAAAATTGAGTCCAAAATATGACTTCAAATACGACTTTAAATATGACTTCAATACGACAATCAAAGATGACTTCACTCGAAATTTACCCCATGCAACGACACCATAATGTCAGCTTGGTCTTTTTGATGAGGGCTTTGATGAGAATTAGGTTCTTTTGTAAATTTCAGTGAATTGAGACTCAAACACAAGTTTAGATTAAATACAATTTATTTAATATAATGTTTAAGAAATACAAAAATGATTATAACTTTAGTTGAGATCCGGAGCTGTCAAGAGGTGAGGAGAGAGTGAGAGTTAGAGTCCTCTCAAGCCTTAGTTGGGTCTCT
>JAQFZM010003004.1:0-12031 GCA_034695785.1 Galumna obvia | reverse complement strand
AATGATTTAAATAAAAGTGAATTCAATTATTAATATTATGTCACTCTTTATGATAGCATTTAAACATAGATTGTATTAATCATACAATCAGGTATTTAATGAATTCCGTTATTATGATATTTAACGAATCACAAGACAAAGGGCTAAAGACTGAGTCAAATGAGTTGAGACTAAAATCTAAGTAACGTTGTATATGATGTGCATATATTGAAAAAGTGTGACATCAATTATGTATGAAATGTTTTGTTTTTATTTGTGTTTTGTTTTTTGTTTAGACAAATTATTTTAATTATAAATAAGATTTATTTTATTTAAAAATATTTTAATTTATTTATTAATTATGAATAATGAAAATTTAAGTCCGAATAGAGGTAAAGGAATTCCAATTAGTTCTCAAATTAAGGAAATAATAATTGAATTAAATGAATATTTGAAAAGTAAAAATATTAAACAAAATGTAATTATTTTAATGATTAAAAAGTTCTTCAAGATTGGAAGGGCTTCATTCTTTCGTATATTGAGGTAAGATCATTTACAGGTGTGCGTCCCTACTCCCATTTATTTTATTAATGATTTTATTTTTAGGGAATATAAAAGTATTGGTCACTTTGAAACTAAAAGAAAATCAAGATCAAAGTCATATAAAATAACAGAAGAAGATGCAGAAGAAATTGATAATATCATCAGTAAAGCTTATGAAGTACTTCTGCCATCAAAAAACGATATTTTCAATTTAATTAAAGAATCAGATAAAGAGCTTTCTTTCAAAAAGTGCAGCAAAAGTACATTTTATAGGCTCCTGAAAAATGCCGGTTATCGTTTAAAAAGCTCTGCCAGAGAAATTAGGAATCAAAAGATTAAAGAACCGGATATTCAAAGGCTAAGAATAAATTACTTAATCAAAAAGCGAGAATTGGAGAAACAAAATTTGCCCTTTGTCTATTTAGATGAGACTCATGTGCACAAAAACTTTGTCAGACCAAAGCTTTTAATGCCAATATATCAATCTAAAAGACTTAGAGTTAAATTTAAAATAGGTAAAAATTGGGAGTAATGTCGCACTCCTGTAAATAATATTTATTTGTTTTTAGGAAAAGGAACACGATTCAATGTTCTATACGCTGGTGGCTTTGATGGATTTATTAAAGGATCGCTTTTAGTCTCAAAGAACATTGAATTCAATAGTCAAAGTTTTGAAAAAGGAATAAAAGAGCAATTAATTCCTAACCTAAGTCAGAAACCGACTGTGATTTTATTCGATAATGCGTCGGTTCATTCTAAATTATCTGAAAGGTAATTAATTTCTAAATTTGGGAGTAGTTACGCACCCCTGTAATTTGTTTTTTAGGAAACCTAACAGTAATTCAAAAATCAGTGAAATGAAAAGATGGCTGGAGATGAGAGGAATTCCATTCGATCCAAAACTAAAAAAGCCTGACATATATAAAATTATTAAACAAGTCCCATATAATAAGTCTTATGTAATAGATGAAATTATCAGATCTGCTGGTCATATTCCTTTAAGAAGTCCTCCATATTGTTGCGAATTTAATCCAATTGAAAAAATTTGGGCTTATTGGAAACAAAAAATTGGAAGCAAAAATATTGGGATGGAAATGAAAGATTTTGAAACTTTTATTATTAATTTATTTGACGAAATCGGACCAAATTATTGGCAGAAATTATTACGCAATTTAGTCAAAATAGAGTCAAAATATTGGTTGTCTGATAATTGTGATAATTATATTGGGAGTAGAAACGCACTCCTGTAATTCTAATTTATTGATTCAATTTTTAATTAACAAAGATAAAGTATTATTTAAGTAATTGAATTTTCATTATTAAAAATAAACTTTTAATTATTTTTACATTTTATAGGTTAGCTCCTTTAGCAGAACACTGGTTACTATGGATACAATATCAATACTATAAAGTTTTAGTCTCAACTCATTTGACTCAATCTTTAAAAACCTATTTAATAAATATTTGAGAATTCATTTTAAAAACTGTAAATTAAAATTAATTTGTTTATAAATATATACCTTAGATACAATTATATTGATTTGGGATAAATCTAAAAATCGTTTTAGAATATTTCTAAACCCTACCCTTCCTGAACCCTTAGAGTATTACAAATTATAAACATTTTTCTGACCTTTAGATATTTTTTCAAATCCTCACCTTTGAAATATATGCCCTTTAAACCATTAATAATTCCTTTATTTTCATATGAGTTTTATTTGAAATTAAATCAATACAAATCTAAATTTGAATGAACAGTAATTTGTTAACATATTGAGGTAAATAAATAGATATCCCATTTAAATTAAAAACATTATTATATAAAAACAATGAAAAAATATAATTTAATAAAAAAATTAAGAGTTTAAAGGTCATAATTTTCTCTAAAAGTGAAAACCTTCCCGATCCTTACTTGTAAATTTTAAACCCTTCCTGACCCTTAATTAAGCGTCTGAAAAAAACCCTTAGTTCGATCTCTAGTAAAGACCACAAGAAAATATTATAAATCTATGATATTCTAATATAACTTCACTTATTATTTGTGAATTTAACCCAAGTACTAAAATAAATTTGAATAAAATTAATAGACTTATTAAAAAATTTAACATTTTTTGGGGAATAATAATTTTTTATCAAAATCAAAATTTTTCAACTTCTAAATATTCCTCAGTTATTATATAAATTATTAGCACTACTTTACAAATTGAAAACCTAATATTGATTATTTAAAAAATAACAATTTTTTATATGTAAGTATATTTTATTTATTAATAGGTTTATTCTATTAAAAAATATTTTGTTTTATTAATTTAAATAAAAAATGTTTAAAATTATAAACACCTTCATCAGGATCTTGTAAATCCAATTTATTTAAAAGGAATTTAGGAATATTGTATATTTTGATTGTTTAATTTGGTTTTATTTAAAATTATTCATTCAAATATTATTAAATTAAAATATATTATAATACTTAGACTATATTAAGAATTCTAATAATTAATCTTTTTCATTTTATTCATATTTATGAATTATAATAAAAATACATTTTTATAATAGTAATAAAAACAAAATCAAGATATGTTTAAAATAATATTATTTATGCAAGGATTGAAAATTACCTTTTATGATAAAGCCGACATAGTTAAATGTAACTTGGGAATAACTTTTGATAATTTTATGATTAAAGGTACAGTCTTTTGTCATATTAATGTATTTGGTCATATCATTTGAAATGTCGTTATATAACCAAATTTTAGAAGTTAATTCTAAAAAATTTCATAATATTCTAAATAATATTTGTATATAATTAAAAACTTCAATTATTAATCTGCAATTTTACCTATCTAATTTTTTAAAATTTAATTTATAATATAGATAAAAACATTTGAAAATAACTGGCCTAAAACATAAAATTCTAACCTATTTATTTGATTTTAATTTAAAAGGAAAACTCATTTCTTATAAAATGGTGAACACATAATCTAGACTAAATAGTTTATCCAGAATTGAAAATTAGCTAGTAGAATCGTAACCAAAAAGCTATAACTTTAAAAAATGGTCATAAGTTTAACTGCTATTTCAGATGAAACATCGTTTTAATTTACATAAACTTTAATTTATATAAACTAAATTTTGTTTCAAACATATGATTTTGTTTTTAATTAATATGTGATTGATATTGTTTAAAATGCTTATAATTTTAACAAGGATTATTTTGAAATTACATTCAACTATTGAATATAATTAGTAAATAACGAAATTGGAGGGTGTTAAACATTTGACCATATTTTTTATAGTTATAGCCTTTTGATTAAAGTTGTACTAGCTATTTTTCCTTGCTAGAATTGTTTCATATTGTATGATGCAATAATTAAGGCAATAATTACAATCTAAATAGGAACTGTTAAAATAAAAATTTGGTTTCGCTCATTCGTTAAAATGTATTGAATAAAATAACTTTCTTCAAAATATGCTTGCAAAAAAATATCTCACAAATTCTGACGAGTCGGACGTTTTGAAAATATAAAATAATTCTTTGCAAATTTATATCAAAAAATTAATTTATTTCCATAAAAATCAACTCTTAATTCAGAATTACTTTTCTTGACTTCCAATGCATTGCTTAGTATATCAGAAAATTATCATCATGATAATACAATTGACTAAAAGAATTGAGCAACCAAAATGGCTTTTATCCATTTATTTGAAAATTTGGTTAACTAAAACTTAATTTAATCTAAATATTTTGATATCAAATTTTTGGTTAGAAAGCATTGGAAGGAATTTCCGTTATATTATTTCCTCCTAAATAATTTTTTTCGATTATACTTAATTTGCTTAATATATTAAAGATAGAAAAATCTTCTCATTTTAATTTTACGAAATTTTAATACTTTTTGTAAAAAGATTTGTTTCAGTAAAACAGTTGCGATTAATTGTAAACAAATTAGAACAATAATGAATATTAATTTAATTAAAAATAAATACTTTTATTATATAGTTTGACAAATAATTGATTTTATGATTTTTGTATGAATAAAACTCATTGAAGTGTTGTTCCTTTATTTTATTATTTCTCAAAGTTTAAAACAAGGAATGTTCAAAAGTATATAAAGATAAAAAAAAGCTTATAAAAGGAACGTGCACATATAGATAATAAATAATGTCATAATATTTACAGTTTTATTAAAATATTCAATGAATTTTTTCATTAAGGTTTAATAGAATAGACATAACCCTGACTGTATTTATTGTCAATATGTGCACGTTCCTTTTATAAGCTTTAAATTTTTTATTTTTATATACTTTTGAACATTCCTGTTTAAAACATATGAGAAAAATCAAAATCTCCATTGCTTTCAATTTTAATAAAATCATAAGTACATGGAGATATTTAATTTTCTGCCGGACATTCTATTCGTATTACAGATATAATAAAACAAATAACAAAAATTTTATAAACATTTTTAACGAATAATTTTTTAAATATTACTTTTAAATTAAACGAAATACTGAAAATGACTAATTCACATTTTTCCACAAATTTAATCCTTTTTTGATGTCGTGAAATAAAAGTAAATGTAGTATTAGATTAAACAGTTAAATTTTCTCCACTTAATTTCAAATCATATCATTAATTTTTTAGTTCATTGAATGATATGTTGAAATCTTTACTCAAAGTCTAAAAATATCTAATATTGAAAAAATCAAAAGAGTAAATATTTCCAGAACTTGAAAGATTTTTTAAATTTTCAAAATTTATATTGCAAAATTTCTCAGTGAAAAGTTTATTTAAAACAATTTTATTTTTTAATTTTTGTATTTGATATTTAATAAATTTTTAAAAATGATAAAATAGATACTAATTTGAGTTCATAATTCTTCAAAAATATCTTTTTATTCAATGACATAAAATCAAACTTAAAATAATATCAAAACAAAAATTTTCAAATTATTATAGATATATACATGATGTATATAATCTATATAATTAGTATTTATTAATTGTTGCAAAATATACAAAAAAATATAGTCATGTAGTAGGTTAAATCTCCTTTAGATGGATTACCGTTTATTGCATTTGAAATAAAATAAATGATAAGTTAATTTATAGTAAATATGATTTTTAAATTTTTAAATCAAAAAATTAATTTTAAAATTATATAAAACCTAAAATAAAAAATTTTATTTTCAATTTACTTCTACTATTTTATTGAATATTTCATATTTATAAAAACGATAAAATTAATAATACCTTTATTATACATTATTATATAATATTATAAAATAATTTTAATATTATTCGAATTTTTATATAAAAATTATTTAGTAACTTTAATATAGCTTTTTATAAGAATATTAATTAATGCAGAGCAAAATGAATTAAAATCTATTTTATAACAATAATTCAAAAATTTGTCGAACTTACAAATGCCAATGGTTTATTTGAAAATTAAAATTATATTAAGATAAATCTATGTCTATAGTTACAGTTTATAAGATATTTTATAAAATATATTACTCTTATAATAGTGCTAGAAATTTAAATTAAATTTTCAAATAAAATTATTTAGATTATTTAATTATAAGATAAGTTATAAATTATATTTTTCTTTTAAAAATTAAATTAAATGTTATTTAAATTACATGTAATCCATATAAATCCAAAAAAATATTTTAAATAAAATTTTTGAAATAATTTTCTTATTGTTTTCATTTAAAATAAAAATAGAAAAAATATTAGATAAGTTAAAATAATAAAATTTAAGTTATAAAAATAATAAAATTATAAGATTCAATATATAATTATAGTCTATAGATTTCTTAAACTATATATTTGAAAAAGTTTAAATTCTTTATTAAAATTTAAACTTTCAACTAAAATGTAGGAAAATTTCATATATTTTTATTTCATTATTTAACCATTATGTCTTTTCCTAAAACGTATTTTTGTAAAACCAAACTTTGGAGTTGTTATTTAAAACAAATTTTTCAAAATAAAAATTAATCAAGACATTCTTGATATATAACTTGACAAAGTAAAGTAGTTAAATATTTCCATAAGTGGTAATTAATTCAAATTTAGTTTCAAAATAAGTTAAAAATTACCAAGTTCACAAATTACTTCTTGGTATATCAAGAATCGAGTGCATAAAAGAAGCCCCAAATTGAAATTCTTCTGAGTTAAAGCTGTGAGAAATTGGGTAAATTATAACCGTTTAATTATTTTAATAAATATATGTTGTAAATAATTCAATAAATAAAAGAACTAATATTTTAAATAAATTGTGCATCAAATCGTTTAAAAAATTCATTGTTAAAATCCTAGAATTTGAATTCATTAAAGGATTAAATTCTAAATTAGTTGAATATTATGATCAATGTAAAGATTGTAATCTTTTATTATAAATAAATAAAATTTTTAAATTAAGTTAACCAAAAAATGTTGAGGAATAGGATTTGAACCCACTATATTTTGCTAGGTGACTAATACTTTATCAAAGAAATATCTAGAATTTCTAATAAATTCTCATTTAATTGATTACATACATTCAAAAAATGTTAAATTAAGGAAAAATATTTGAAATCAATAAATATTAGGGGGATCAAAAATTTCGCATCGTAAACAAATCGCTATCAAATTAAAATGGCTTAATGTATTCATTGGAAATAAAAAGTGTTATTATCATCCACTTACGTGTGGTCTAACAAGATATAAAGATTTTATTAAAAGTCACTTGATCATTAAAAATTCGGACCATTAGCAAAGTACTGTGTCACAGGTCACACTTAAGTAGTAACGTCTAGTATATTGTATGTTCTTTATAGTAGAAAAGTGGTTGTTTAATATGACACCAATTTTTCGAAATCGGTAAAAAGGCAAAAAAGTGCTTTCAATTGGAATATCATGAATTTTCCATAGGTTAACATTATAAAATTTTAGATTAACTAGTATATGGAATTTTTTTTGTTTATTGAGTGAAAGACATTATTCTAAGCAAATTTGTTGCTTGTCATATTTAGATCAAAGTTAAGATTAAACCCCCATAAAGTTTAAAATTCATGAAAATTTCTTTTCCAAATGATTTTTAACAAAAATTAATGTCTTTTATGTAGCTTAATCTTAGTTTTGATCTGAATATGACAAGCAACAAAGTTGCTTAGAATAATGTCTAACATTCAATAAACATAAAAAATTCCATATACAAGTTAATCTAAAATTTCATAATGTTAACCTATAGAAAATTCATGATATTCCAATTATTAGAACTATTTTGCCTTTTAACCGATTTCAATAAATTTGTTGTCATATTAAACTTCAACTCTTCCACTATTATAAACATACAATATATTTGAAGTAACTACTTAGGTGTGACCTGTGACATAGTACTTTGCAAATGATCCGAATTTTTTATGATCACGTGACTTTTAATAAAATCTCTATAACTTCTTAGACCACACGTAAGTGGATAATAATAACACTTTTTACTTCAAATGAATACATTAAGCCGTTTTAATTTGATAGCGATTTGTTTACGATGCCAAATATTTGATCCCACTAATATATTAATTAATAGAAATCCATTATTTTACCTTTAAATTGCTATAGCTTTTACTTAAAATATTTCAATGATTTTGGTGATAAATTATAATATAGTTCATTCTCTTTTATAGCAATATAAAAATTTTACGAAGATTATATTTATTAGGGTTGGGTATAAGATGTTGCATATGTTATTTTAAGTCATATTGGAACCGACCCTAATAATTTCTTCACATTGGCTAAATTAATTTTAGATAAGGTACTTTCATATATCAATATATAGGTATTCATTAAAAACTATAATTTTTTTATAAAATAAAGTAACCACAAGGTTTGGGGTCAAACCAATATCCACTACATTTAAGAGCATATCTCAAAATAGTTAATTTTTAAAATAGTTTTGTAGATTTAAGATTAAATTTTCAATCCTAAAACCTCTTTAGATACAAATTTAAAATAAGGGGTATTTATGAAATAGACAAAATTTTTAACCACTTCCTATATTACTAACATTTTTATAATAGCCTTAACGCTTCAGTAGAGCAATAGAAGACAAATGAAAGATAGCACAACAAACAAACTTTTCATTTTCTATCATGAATACGAAATTTGATTATACAAATGATTAGTTTCAAGAAAGAGATAGAACAGCCTACACTATCCTGCGTTTCCATATAAAAGTCCAAATTTTCTATCTACTAACAAAAGTGTTGTACTACAAAGGGAAAGCATAGCCTACCACTAGCCTCCATTTCTCTCATAAAGGAAAATTTTTTCGTTTCTAACAAAATAGCTGATCATCAAACAGAGAGAGAGAGAGAGAGAGAGAAATAAAAACAGCTTATCACAACATCTATTTCTCTAAAAATCAAAATATTAAATAAAAAGTTTTGTCACAATTATTTCATTTAAATTATTTGATTTTTAAATGATTTCTTTTTTTTATGTTCATTTAAATTAGTTTTTGCTTGGAATAATTTGCCACAATTTTCGACCAAACATTTGAACGGCTTTTCTATTGAATGTTTATACCTTTTATGTCTATTTAGTAAATATGAAGTGACGAAAGGTTTATTACAATTAATTTCAAAACATTTTAATGATTTTAGATTCTATTTTTATGTCTGATTAATTCTTGTTCTTCAGCAAATCATTTAGTGTATACGTTAATATTACATTAAAATTGTTTAAAACCAGAATGAACTCTTTTATGTCGAAAAAGATTTCCTTTTGTTGTGAACTGTCTATTACAATTTTAAAACCACAAATAAAATTTTTCCCATTCAAATTTTTTAAAATGTGTGTGCTCAGATTTCAAACCGAGATTTATTCCAAAAGCATTTAAACTTATTAATATTTAACTCATTGAAACATTGAATTAAAGGTATTTCAATCCTACAGTAATTCAGTTCACTTATATTATTCACTTCATAATCATTCAATAATTCATTTTTTCAAAATATTTCATTAAATTATTTAATTCAGGGTTAATTTCATTAAAATTACTTAAATATTAAAATAACTTTTTTATTTGTAAAGATTTGTAATATCTTGAAGCAAACTTTGAAACTTTTGTCAAATGAAAGTTAAATCTATCTCCGATAAATATTTTCAAGGAATATGAGAATAATAAAAGTGTTTGGCATATTTGATTCGAAACTTTTTTTATAATAATTTTTTTAAACATTTAGCGAGAATTAAATATCTAAATTGATTGCGTTTTGTAGTTTTGATTTATTTTTTAATTTATTGATAGGAATATTTAATTTATACAATTTTGATAAATTTTCGGCCATTTCCTATAAACCTTTAGCTTGATGTGCTTGTTTTTTTAATTTTTTTATTTTAACTTTATTTCTTTCTTCATTTATTTCTTCATTTAATACTTGATTTATATTATTAATTGAAATTTCATTTAAATTTTCATTTAAATATTTAATTAATTGTGGGACTGATTTAAATTTTTTACCTTCAATTAAATTGTTACAATATTAAAAATAATGTAAGAAAATCTATTTTATATTGAAAATTATTTAAAAATTATATGATACAATTATACCCTTTATATCAAATAGTAAATTTCAATTTGAAAGAAATAATACTGTAAATAATATTCGATTGTATTAAAATAAATTAATTTCTGGCTATAATCCTACAAAGATTTCATAAAAAATCTCAAACCTTTGAAACAATTCGATTTGGGTTATTTAGATTCACAAATATATATTAATTAAAATGCTTTTACACCATTTTTACACTTAAAACGAAATAAAATTTTCCTTGATAAGAAATAAAATCTAAAGAGTAATGATAAACTTATTTACTTGATTAAAATCGATAGAAGTATTCAAACAATTATTATTTATCAAAATGATAAATAACCCTATTAAAAATTATATTATTTTTTCGAATGGAAAATGGATTAATAATAAAAATAATTTTGTTAAAATAAGGATATTTTTTAAAAATTTGAATTATAAAATTTAATTAAATATCCATTTTAATAATGTTTGAATACCAATTGATTTATATGACTTTATGATTAATTTTTAAAGTCAAATTTGCGAGTTTAATAAAAGTTAAAAAAAATTAATTCTAACATAATATATTTTAGAGAAAATAATTTTCAAACTGTAAATTTGATTATAGATTTATCTTAATATAATTATGAATTTAAGATAAATTTATAGAAGTAGGTGTCATACTCTTTTTTTAAGTTTTGTTAGAATAAATAATAATATAGAGTTTATTACATGTTTTCTTCCCTTTAAATAGTATTTATAAAAGTAATTCAATCGACGATGATTTTTATGAACAGATCGAGCACCAGAATTTAGTTCATAAAAGTGATTGATTCATAAAACTTACCAATATTTTAATAGTTTAAATTAACTTTGGTTTGTATATAAGTTTCATAAAAATTGTCGGTTCATTAAACCTATACTTCAAAAAATGATTTTCGATTGTGTTTAGAAATGTTGCTGGGAGAAAATTTTACATATAATATTATTAGCATTATTAATTACATATTATATAATTATATACTAGCAAAATTCAAATATTATATTAAATTTTATAATTTTAGAATTATTCTATTTAATATAAAGTTATTGACATAACTATATAAGGCCATTTAAACCTCAGAAATTCTTGAATAGATTATTGGATTTTTAAGCGGTTTTCCATAAAATGATCCTGAATAGTTGCCAAATTTTTTAAAAAAAATAATAAGAATAAATTTGTTCCTAGATATTGATATTTTAATGAATATTTAGATAAATAATTTTGTAAATTGTTACTTTCAATGTACACAAATAAATTTTTATAATGAGCATATCAAATTAAAAATATTATGGTGGTCACATGACCTTCGCGGCCACTTTTTGGTCAAGCCTTTAAAAAAAATTCATTATAAATTACTAATGTGATACATGAAATCGGGGTATAATTTTACTATAATATCGAAAATAATTATTTCAGCGTAGAAATGAAATAAATTGGATTATTTTTTAAAAATCTTTGTTAAAAAATAAAAAATCAATTCCATTTGTAAATAATTTTAATATTTGATATCCTTATAAAATTTCACTGCAAATTCATGTATAACATTAGTAATATATAACAAAAAATTTTTAAATGCTTAATCAAAAATGTGGCCGCGGAAATCATTTGATCACCACAATATTTTTCATTTGGTATACTGATTATAAAAATAAATTTGTGTACAGAGGCTTCAGAAAAACCATGCCTAAACCTTAATCATTGTTCTGAAAAATATGAATTTTAAATCACTTATCAATTTTTAAAATTCAGAGTTTACCTAGTATTTCACTTTTATTGTCATTAAAAATTAGTGTAACCTTTAAAAATTAAACTTATATTCATTTTGAATAAAATATTTATATTAATATTTAGTCATTTGACTAATAAATGAATTTTTGAAATTAATAGATAGGTTTAAGAGTA
>JAQFZM010003003.1:0-12034 GCA_034695785.1 Galumna obvia | reverse complement strand
CATTTCCTCGGTTTATGAGTCGTTACCTCTGATAGCATTTGATTAGACATTTCCTGCGCTCAATAATATGCTGTGCACTCAATATCTCATCACTTGATTATTGGAATTCTTGTGTCTCCTCTGATATATCTATTCTAATGTTATGTCTGTGTAAATACCAGAGCACAGGAAGAGGGCCCTAAAGAAACTGTTGTAGTGCTGATGGTTGGACTTAACTGTTGTTTGCACAGCACAATCATTTTCTGCTATTACCAGCAATTTTTTGATGACCTCTCTCTTACTCACTCACTGACTCTTTCGAATAAAACGCATCGATTAGTAGCTCAGATAACTTTTTGTTCTCTCCCTCTCTATCACTCACTCATGTGTTTCCACTTTTCTCTCTATTAGTCACTAAAAGTCAGATAACATCTGATCTGAAACTGTGATAAAAAGTGGACAAAAAATGAACAAAAGTTACTATAAATTAGTTTAACATTAGATTTATTGAAGTTTTAAACAGATTTGATTCGAAAATTCAGGAAATGTCTAACAATTGATTGTATCGACTCTTTTGAAGGTATTATCCCTTTTGATTGAAGTGAGTGTTCATCAGATTAAACAAAATTCAATACTATTTTAAGTCCATTTTATTATCGTTTTTTAAATCAAAACTTATACCCAAAAAATGATACAAACTTTTAAAGTCAGTATACAAGTAAAGATTTAGCTTGATCATTTCTAAGCAAACTAAGCCTAATATTAAATTCAATGAATAAAAGTTACAAAAAGTTATTGTGAAGACGGGAATGGCTTTTGAAAACTTATCCATAATTCCACTTAAAGTACAGTAAATTTCCCCAAAGAATGAGAGCTAAGGCCTCACTTTGGAGTAAACCGCTCGTCGCCTGTCCTCTCAGATGGACGAACACAGAACACAGGACCGGCACTCATCAGCCGCTACTATTGAATTACATTTGGGTCGGGAATGTTTGTCGACAGTAAGTCTTTAACAGTTTTATAGATAATTATGTCTTTGACTCTCCATTAAAGTCAAGTAGTTTTCACTCTCTTTTCATTCATATAAAGAATATCCCATTTTGTGAACAGAAAGAAAACAGTCATTATAGGAGGGCTTCAAATTGTTATCACTTAATGCTTATCTCACATTTTCTACCATTTTTTATATGGATGTCCTGTTCTTTAATGTAATATTTTTAGTATCGCTCTCTCCCTCTCTCTATGGCGTGAATTTTCGGCACTAATGGCAGTGCGGTGTCGGTGCGATTAGTCGAGTGCCTGACTGGACACTCTTATCAAAATGCATTTCCCAAAGGAAACAACTGTCAAATGAACATGGTTCGTAAATTAGGGATGACCAAGTTGTTCCTGTTCATTAATTCAAGTTTTTTAAATTTGAACTTGTTCCTATATAAATGACTTGAGACTATTTGTCATTTTATATAATCAACCAAAGAATATAAGACTCAATATTATAACCATTTCTTTCTAAATATTCTAATAATTCGGTTAAATATTGTTTGAATTGTTTGTCAATTGTTTTGAAATCATTGGAATAGTGTTTGTTTTGTTTGAGTCTATCCGTCAGACCATCTGTTTTGACAATTGTTTGAAAGATCCGTTTTCTATCACTTTTACATCCCTTTGTGTTAAATATGTTTTTCAAACAATTAATTTCTAACAAAAAAATCTTTTCCAGGAATCAAATAAACGAATAACAAAATTATAACTTCTTTAAGAGTTGCAGGGGGTAAATAACTGTTAGCTGTAATTTAGGCCTCACTCTCATCTGTTTTTTGTGGTACTGGCAGTGGTCTCCCTTTCCCTGAGGAGAAGACTATTCTTGTGAGTCTTAGTCTAATATTCGATTTCAGTCTCTGATTATCTCATGTTTTCATAGTTTTGTTGTTATAATTCTGAACGCTCTCTCTTTCGAGTGACTGACAGTCCGTTTGTCTGACTGTTTGTTTTGTTTAGCATCAGTTTAGAAACGACAGCCTTCTATCCTCTCCTGTCCTCCCTCTGTGTTAAGCATAAACGCTATTAACGAATACAAAAGGGCTCTTATATTCTTGTCCTCTCAACTGTTCTTATGATTTGTCTGAACATCAATTGATTTGTAGACTAAAAATGGTGAGAGAGAGAGAGAGAGAGAGAGAGAGAGAGAGAGAGAGAGAGAGAGAGAGAGAGAGAGTATTTCCAAATTTTCTATAATATGTAATATAAAAATAATTCAAAAATGTGTTTAAATCATTTTATGGGAAATGTTTATCAGTGAATGTATAGAAAATAGTGATTCAATGAAAAATATAATTACATATAAATAATAGACTCTATATTATTGGATAAACAATATATTTTCCATGTTTAATTACTTAATTGAAATTTTAAATTAAATAGCAAGTGAATGATCCTGGCTAAATTGGATAATGAAATTTGTTTATGAGATCCGATAGTTTTCGAAATCAAATCACATAAAAAGTTATTTTTAAAATTAGATTCGTATCACTCAATGGTTGGGATTAGAGAAAAGGCCTAAAACTGTTTCTCAAAATAAAACGATAATAAAAATAAATTATTTTGGATTTCATTTCTCTCCACTGATTATAATGACTCCGAATTTGTCACTCAGGAGTAGTCTAAGAGCTATCCATAGCCTTTCGTGATATTCAGCTCTTTTTTAATACGACTAAATATATGACAATCATTACTACTCTCAGCACTTCCATCCCTGCCATCACTAATACTATGGGTAATCTTGGTGTTTAGGCCCATATCCTAACCCAATGTTAGTTATGAGTCCTTCATAAGGTCTGATCAAATCTATGGTCAGTGCCATCACTTCTATCACCGGTTATTTAGACCAATAAAACCGATAAATGACTTTTAGATCCAATTGAATGGATGTGCAGAACATCTGATTGAGGAAATACTTGTAATCTTAAGACAATTTGATGGGATTCTCATAATCACGTGATTATGACATACATTCAAAACAAGATTTGGCCGTCGATTGAATTCTATTCTGAAAAACACTTAAATTTAATTAAATTTTTAATATTTATTTTATTAGATTTTATTATTATTATTAAGTTATGAGGAGTCGGAATGAGAGGAGAAAATCTAATTTTGAAAATTTTATGATATGTTGTTTAGTATAAGGGAGAGGTCATACCAGAGTACTATTATTTGAGAATTTCAAAAATCTAATTCAATATCAGTTTCAATACACGTTTGGATTTATTATTGAATTTTTCTTCACAATTCTTATGACTTCTCTTTATTTGTCGACAAAACTTCCAGAAAAATGTCAGTTCTGTTTGAAATCTACTTTTTCTTCGCTCTTATAACCAGTGCTCTCATAATATGGAACCATTGGATGACATGTTTTCGAGAGATTCTTTGCCGCTCTTTTTCTTTCTTATATCAGATTTGATTTGACATTTGAGACAATTTTTGTTCTCTCTATCACTTTAGGGATAACCAGAGTATCTAAACTATACACAACTCATTCACAGTATTGAGAAAATTTGATGCATTTCTTAAAGCATTAATTAACATGATTTAGTCTCTTCATTGAATTACCAATTTTTGCATGCATAACAATTGTTGCATGGTAGGTTATTCTAATTTACACTAATATTTGATTTCCTGACCATTTCATTGAAAACTTTTAAGAGTTTATTGATTTTGAGGACATTTTCTGATAACCAATAAATCAAAAAGTGTTTAAACAATTTCTTTGCACTCATTTTGTTTTGAGCGTCACTTCTGTCCTAAAGTTAATTAAAGAATTGTTTTGTCGACAAAATTGATTTCTGGAAATTCCATTTTCATCAATCAATCGAAAGGAGTACTACTCTATTCTGAGCTCAACATAAAGAACAATATTCAGAGAAAAACCACTATTCAGGGACAGACATCTTAAATGATGTGAATCTGTGGCCAAAAAAACACGAGAAGTAAAAGGAGTAAAGGATAGAAATTAAGTGTTGAGTAAATTACTAGTGAAGGGATAGTCCTATCTTTATCTCTAGTCTCTAATGGAATTGTTGTCTAAACACTGCCATCACTTGTATTGGATTTTTTTCTCTCAATCTATCGGGTAAATGCACGGGCAATAAGTTATCCTTAAGAAATACCAGTGCTCTCAAGTGCCAAACGGCTCAACAGTAGGTTTTTCCTGTGTTTCAGTCAAACCCAATGACTGAAAGCAATTATTTTATTTGAATTAATTTCTATTTTTCTCTAATTTTGTAATTCTCTCTAATCTTAAGATTTGGTTTATTGAAGGAAATGTTCACAAATCATATAATCATTTGATTTCATGAATTTCTAAAATTAATTGAAATCTTTTTGAAATCTCGTCGAATAAATATTAATAGGATTTTCAGGTTATAATTAAATTAAATAAAGGAAAAAATTAAATCAAAACCAATTAAATAATGAGAACTTTAAGTAATTATATGTTCCGAAAAGAAATCGTATTTTTAGACTTTGTTTAAGATTGAAATCAATTTGAAAAAACTAAGAAACGACAAATGAAACCGAAGAGAAAAATTATTCTGTTCTTCAGATAAAGAAAATTAAACTTTTATAATAGAAAACTAAAGCAAAGACTTCTTAAATACTGAGAATTTAGTCGGTGGCAGACATACCATAAATATTTCAAACCAAATGATAATTACTTTTCTCTTTCTCTTATATACTAAACCATGAGCTCTGAGTTTGGGCTCAGCTTTAGTTAAGGCTATTTCTTTTTAGTACTCTCTCTCTCTCTCTCTCTCTCTCTCTCTCTCTCTCTCTCTCTCCACGTCTTAAAATGAGATGAGAGTGAAATTAAGTGACAATAATTGATGAGAACTTTATTTTTTGATTATCGTTAGTATTATTATTAGTTTTATTCTTAATCTTAAGAAAAGAAATCCATACATACATACATTGGTTGTCATAAATTTGTAATCAATTATTAACTAATGACACATAATTTGCTGGTCCTTATAAGCAGAGATAGACACACCTCTAACTCAGATGGAAGGCCTTTATTTTATATAATTATTTTTCAATTAGGCATTAGTTTCATCATAGAATGATTGATTAACCAAAATTATTAGCATGACAATTTATCTGTTAATATTAAAATTTAAATAAGTTTGCTACAATTCTAGGACTGAATTTCCTACTGTTTACCCCCTGGCAATTTACTGGCAATCTCTGAAAAAAATAAAACAAAAAACAATCCGACATTGAATTCAATCAACACTTTCCTAACAGTGATTATCGGTTTAACGAATGTCTTTTAATTAACTTTCGTTCTCTTCTGTACTCAAATTAATTGAAAAATTTTATTTATTTCTTATGGCTTTAGGGAGGAATTCCTCACAAAATACTATTTCTTTGAAGTAGTGGACGCACAACCATTGAAAAATTCCTATCAATTTCACTGAAGAACACTTGATCACAAATATCCAAGGTCATATTAGTCAATAATTTAGATCTTTTTAATAATCTATAAAAATATCAGATATTTATAAATGTTTTATAAAGTTGATTTGAGAATAATTTAATTAATTCTATAATTTATGGAGAATACCTTGGTTATTGATATTATTGGTATATCTTTTAGACAAAAGAAAACGAAGAGCAGACATTTTCTGTCACCAAATCCTAATTCAGATCTAATCTAAAGAAAAAAATCTTTAAAAACACTAAAAGAGAGAAAAGAGTGGACTAAAAATACAGAAAATATCTCATAAATAAAAATTGATTCCAAACTTCTTTGTCTCAATTCTTTGATTCACTCAATGAATGGATAAAAAACAGAAGAATCGCTTTCTTTTTCTTTCTTTTCTTATTTTTCTTTATTCCAGTCGTGCCTTCAGTTCAAGAACTAAAGTAAGAAAATCTCAATTCTGTTCACTTTCACTGTTATTCTGCGCTTTTATTTTTTTTAGTCGAGTTTAGTGTAATAATACAATTTCTCTCTCTCTCTCTCTCTCTCTCTCTCTCTCTCTCTCTCTCTCTCTCTCTCCATCCCTCTCCCGAACCACTAACCTATCAGTACTTCACTCTTTTTGCTTCTGAGTACATACTTAGGGCACAATTTTCTGTATTTTCTTATTTAAGAATAAATTCTCTGTTCTTTTTGTGGACAAACACTTCAACCGATTTATTTAAACTGAAAATTCTTTCGTCTATTTTCTGAGTACTTTATTTTCAGATTTCAATTTCTATCAAATCTTTTGTTTTGCAGTAAATCTATTTTAATGAAATTTGTCGAACCAATTATCCAATGGTTTTATTCATTATTTTCACAAATTAAAGACTTCATATATACTCAAAATATTAATAAATATTAAAGGGAATATTTTATTGTAATTACACAAACAATCTAGATTGTTTTAAGTTTTCAAATTTTAGTATTGTTTAAAATAGAAATATAACTCAACATAACATTACAAATATACAAATTAATTGATTTAAAATCAAATATAATTCTGACTTAAAGAATATATATTATTAAATAAAAATTATTAATACATTATTAATATTAAAAGAAAAAATTAAATTAAATTTAAATAATTTGTCGAAAATTAAAATATAAAATTTTTATCAGAAATAGAAACCTCTCTTTTCTTCTAAATATTAGATAAAATTTCTAAATAACTATTGATTTACTTATATTAATATAAAGTTTTAAAGTCTAGAGTCTAGACTATTGGTTAAAATTTTATCCCAATTTATTGATTAAAATATAAATAATTAGTTAAAAAATTAATTGTATGACATATTGTGGCAGATAGTGTCACCTATTGACAATATGCCAAGAACATTGAAATTTATTGAAGCACTATTCTGTTAGACAAAATTTAACCTAAATTCAATCGAAATATTTTATTAAAAACATTTTATTTAAGCAGGGATGGCTAAAGTGGGGTATTTCAAAATACCCCCTGGAGCATTGAAACTTTTAACATTACGTCTATGGATAAGCACTAGGTCTGTTGAGGTTTTTTTGGCCCAGAGGGGGGTAATACCCCCCTGGACCGACCACCTTTAGCCATCTCTGGATTTAAGGTAACAAAATTAAAACGCAAACCATATATTTAATGATTAAATTTTGTCTGTTCTCTTGTTTAGAAAAAGAAATTAATTTCTATTAGAAAAAAGTTAAATATATTCTGAATTTTGACTGATATTTAATTTAATTAATGAAATTTCAAAAAACGGTCTTAAATTGTTCTAAACATTATTGGTTTTAAAGTAAATTAAGAAAATATTAGAACAAGAGGGGAAAAAGATAAGTTGTTTATTTATTAATATGATTTAAATAAACTTACCTTAAGTTGACTTTAATAACTTTTTGGAAATGTTTGAAATATTTAAATGATATTCAAAGGAATTCAGAAACGGATCTTTCAAAATATGTAAGAGATCTTCAGTTAAAAGTTTAATCAAATAATGGTTTGACTCACATTTGATTTTAACGCAAAATTTTGAGTTAATTTTTTTGAAACGAAACACTTTTAGCACAAAATGTCAACAAAACTTATATAAACTAATTTAAAGTTTTAATAAATAATCACTAATTATAGACCAATAAGTATGTAAAATATGGAAAATAAGTCCATGTCTTAATCACCCTATACTTTTACACAGATCTTACTAATAAACCTACAAATTATAACAAGTTGAATATGGATTTATTTTTCAAACTTTACTCTAAATATAAGAGAGGGACAAACGGACAGAACTACTGTTATTTTAATCAAATTTTAAATGGAAATAAAATTTTAAAATATATATTAATTAACTATTTTTGTGGTTTTAACTATTATATTATAATAACTGTTTTACCTTTTATTACACCTAAAAACAGAGGCTTTAAGTATTAAACATCAAAAGAAAAGTAATTTATTACTAAAAATAGAAAACTCATTACTTTTTCAAACATTTATAGTTTGGCTTAAGGTCTTCATCACAGGTTGTGAAGGCAAGAACACAACCAAATGGGATTTGTTCCATAGGTTTGTATTCTCTTAAGGCTCTAATCGTTGTATCACTCACTCATCACAAATCTGTGCAAAAGTCAGTCCAATGAATATTCATGAGAACTGCATTTAATCAGAAAATCCAATTTATTTTCTACTTTTAGTCTTTGACTCCATTCTCACTATAAAACAAATTTTCGATTTATTTCAATTAAATTCGTTCATTAGATCATCACTTTGTCATCACTATTCCTGAACTATACCTGTCCCCTACCTGTCCCCTACCTGTCCTCTACCAGTCATCTGTTCCCTTACATACACGCATAACAATGATCTATCATTTTAGGAGTATATGACCACAAATATAATAATAAAATTTTTCAATAATATTATAAAAAGAATATTATAAAAGTGATGACAAGATAAGACTCTTAAGATATATGAAGTTTTGTATTTGATTACGTCAAAAAGTTGCTTGACTTTATCAGGATCAAAATTTACTTTCTCATTAAAGATTGTATCTCATTATTATCTCTAATATTTTCTTGCAATCAATAAAAGCCATATTTTTGGATATAATCTCATAAATAAAGTAATCCAATCTCTCAAAATAATTATACTAATAATTAAAAGATTGAAGTGACCAAGGGGGTCGCAAGGGGCTTTTCCAAAAATTTTATTTTATTTTTAAATAGTTTTCTTTTTATTTCTTTAAAATATGTTTAAATATATTTTGAGAATTTTACAAAAGAAAATATATTACCTTGATAATTAATTTATTTAAGGGGCAATAAATTGACAAAATAAACATATTATTGTAAAAGTTATGGATTTCGTGATGTTCTCCAGGCCTTTATAGTCCGGTTAATGTCAAGTGGTCTCCAATTTAGTTAAACTAATGATTCATAAATTTTAATAAATCCTCAGAAAAAGAATAACTTTTTTAGAAAAACTAATTAATTACTAATATATGTCTTATCGAGGAATATATGAAATGCAATTAATTAAAGTGCGATAAAAATTGTGAATAATTTTCTCATTTTGTTAATGAGGCTAAAAAAACTTTTTTTGTATTTTATATGAATTTATTGATTAAATGGCAAAACATTTAAATCAAATAATATTTCTCTGATATCTTTAAAGCAAAGAATTATTATTTAACGACTTATAAAATATGGTTTAAAATAGATATGAAAAAAGTCAATAATTTTGATTAAATCTATTATTTATTTATGAAAAATGTCACGAATTTTACATAAAATTTGTTTATTTGACAAATTGTCTGCCATTTATTACAATCAAAGTTTATTTCAAATTCGTGACAAACAGTTGAGAAGTCGGCACTCTTTTCATTAATAGAAACAAATTTTAATTGTAATAATACTTATTATATGATAAAAGATGAGTTCAATTTAAATATAGTCTCTAAAACTTTATTTTTGAATCTTTTGATTAATTAAACAAAACATGAAAAACACAAAAATATTAAATATAGAGTTTTATCACTTTTATCTAATACTTCTAAACATAACTATTAGTTAAATCCTTATATTATTAACAAAGAAATTTGAGAAATAATATGAGAAGAAATTATACTCTAATTATTAGAGGATACAAATTAAAAATAGGAACCCTTCAAATATTTTCTAAAAATACCTAACTTGAATTATTAAATAATTTAACTTGAATATCCCATTAAGAAACTCAGATTTTACTTATTTATATTAATAAAATATACAAGATAAAATTTAAGATAAAAAATCTAACAATTACAAGTCAGTCTTTGAAAATGACTATATTAATGGCAAAAAAATCACCTTGGCTTAAAAACTAATCAAAGATGCGTTAGTTTTAAAATATTTAAAAACAAAAAAAACTATTTATTAGTTTTCTTTAGGCATAAAAAATATTAAAGTAGTTATAATTATTATTGAATTTTATATTAAAATTTGTTAACTAATTTTAAAAAGAATCACGTGAACTAACTTGACCATTTCCAATATCTTTAGATTTAAAAGACCTAACTCGTCTTAAAACCTAAAATATTAAAAAATTGTTAATTTTATTATTATAAAAGTCATAGATAAAGATTGATATCTTGTAAAATATAATTACCTTGGCAACCTTTTGATGATTTTCATCGATTTCACTGTTCATTTCATCGATTTCTTTGTTAAGTCTCTCAATTATGCGATTTTTGAGCTAGGATCATTCACTAATTATAAGTACATAATTATTAAATTGAAATATACCTCTAATTTGTGCTCGAGTTGAGTGACTTTTAATTTGAGAGCATTATTTTCACTTTGAGATGTCTTTAAAAAAATTAAGATTATTTTCATAAATGCAAAGATGTGTCCAACAAATAAATTATTACAATATTATGACTTACTTTTTGTTCGCTTTCAAGTGTCCGACAAATTTGATCTGTTTTTTCATTTTTTAAAAATATATTCTTTTTGTTATCTTTTGAAGTATAATGATCATGGACATTTTTATTAGAATTGTTGGCAGATTTATCACATTTTTTTAAATGTTTACTCAATTTATCGATAGTTGTAATGACTTGACAGCCGTTCTCATAGTTTTCACATTTGACGGGAATATTCTTCAACTTATTAAACACATTTTGGGGAGCAATTCTCAAATAATCTGAATCTAAGTTATGGCCACCATTTGGACACTTATTATAATTTGATATCCATTTGGTTATACACTCTTTGCAGTAGATTTTAGAACAACAGGAAGTGATGAGTGGATCCGCAAAAATCTGATCACAAATATCACACGTGAGCTCATCCAACACTTGATTACTGCTCACTATTCTGGACCTCTCGATTCTGGAGAATACCTTGTTATCATGAGAATGACCAAGGCGAAATGAGTTTCTTAATTTTCGTAACATTTTGTGCGTCACTTCTACGAAACAATTTCTACCATTAAATATGAGTAATAAAATGATAAAAATTATCTCTCATTTAATTTAGAGATAAATAAACAAATAATATATTCGCAAATAGTGTGAGAAAATTGTTTATTCAAAAAGAGATGCAATAAAATAATATATTATTAGAGATTAAATAAAACATCAATAATAAAGTGTAGTTTAAATTTACAAGTTATATGATATAACTTATATCGTATGAACTAACCTTGCTCATGTGTTATTAATGAATTTTCATTGATTCGATAATTTATATATCAATAATATTCGAATAAATTATGAAAAGTTTGATTAAATTCCTAAACTATGATTAATTAATCATCTAGCAAATAAATGTATCGAAACACTTACCTAATATCTAGTTTAAGTCCAGATTTCGAAAATCATTCACATTCTTTCACACCCTATGACTAATCATAATTATAATGTCTAACTTTGGTATATCTCAAATTACCTTACTCTTTATTTAATGTTATCACAACAATTATGCAAATTTGAGCCAAACTATAAACCAATTGACTGTCAGTGCAATCGATAGTGAACAGTGAACACCACTTTGGAAAGTGGTAAGCCAGATCAAATCATGTACTTATCAAGTACATAAATCATTTACAGCTAAATACAGCTAAATGAAAATTTATATAGATCAATAAAAAGTCATTTTAAACCGTACTTCAAATCTTGATTCAACTCAAACCAAACCCTAAAATCAAACTTTTGTATTAAGAGATGGTTTTTAACAGGGATTGCAAATAGGGGGTATTCCGGAATACACCCTTGGAGTCAAAAATCGGAAAAATACCCCCCTTAGACGAGAGTCAGAGGACCTCCCCTTAAAGAAAGAGAGGGAAAAAGAAGAAAAAATTTGCAAAATTAGGCAAAAAAGAGGGAAAATTATGAAAAAATCAAAAGATGTCAGAAATTTTGAAGAAAGTTTAGAGAAAACCTCAATCATATAAAAACGTCAAAAATCGAGATTTTAAGGACAAATTTGAGTGATCTAAAATTTTGAAAATTTTACAAAATTGCCTTTTTTGCCAAAAATTCTTAGATTTTTGCATTAATTTTGATAAAATGCGTTAAAATATGACTAAATAAA
>JAQFZM010003002.1:0-12037 GCA_034695785.1 Galumna obvia | reverse complement strand
TATTATTTTTTATATTTTACATTTTATATGGTAAAAATAGAATATGACATTGACATATTGACAAAATATTTTTTTATTACTTTACATTTACGATGATTTTTATATTTATTAAATTCTTATTTTTAAATAACTATAGGTAATTTACCCTTTAGTTTCATCACATTTTGAATAAACTACCTAATTTACATTGAAAATAAATATTTTAAAATATACAATATTTGGTAACAAAGGTAATATGAAATATCTATTTGATTTAATAATGTTTGTGATTAATATTAAATTATCTTATTGATATAATAAAAAACTGATCTTGCTTAAAATTACAAGCAAAAAAGCCGGTTTTTAAAATATGTAAATAATAAGTACATCAATTGTGCCTTGACCCAAACATATTATTCTGATAATAAATATTTTTAAAATTATATATAATGTGTTAATTACAGTTTTTGAATTCAATTTATATTAGTTTAAGGAATTTTAATTTATCAAGATAAAAAAAATTTATTACATTTTTTTACTTTAAAATGATCTTTATCAATAAATAAGCATAACAAATTTTTTATTGTAATATCTTTTAAAAACTAAAATTTATTCTAAATATAATATTTTAATAAAACTGTAATTTAAAATTATCAAATATTTCTTACAATAAAATGAAATCAAAAATAAATTTAAAGTAGTGTTATGCTCATTGGTTTTTTTACTTTATTGTTTTTCTATATATATATATAAATGATCGAGTATATTTTATTAATATATAGATTATTTTATAAAAATAAATAAATGTGATAAAATCAATGAGTTATCATCTTGATTTATTTTTTATGTTTAATTTTAAACATAATCAAGATATTATTATCTAGAATATAAATAATCAACGATCTAATTACTTTTATTTTACAAAAAATGATCTGATACTAATTATCATCCATAAACTTGCAAATAACTATAATTAATTTCACCGGAAATCATACAAATGAGTATTATATAAATTTTCATATTCTATGCTATTTATTGCATTTAAGGTCCAAATAGGAAAAAATATTAAGCTCTAATTCTAATCAAATAGCCTTTTATTATATGTAAAATTTAATTTTAAAAAAACTACAGATGTTTTGCCAATTTTTTAATTTTATAATATATTTATTTATTTCAAAAATTGAAAAAATTTTATTAGAGTTTTTTTTAAGTTTAGACAACTATTTTTAAGGTTATATAAATTCAAATATTTGAATGGTAATATCACATAATCTAGTTGATTTCTTTAATTAAAAACTAGGTTACATAAAAAAAACCCAGCTTTTTTAGTAAATAAAACATTGAAATAAATAAATTTAATCTAGGTAATTTGCGCTATGTTATAAATAAAGTATTGCCATAAAATAATTTTTTTTTAGAAAAAATATTTTGTTTAAAATTAACAAATAATGGAATAAAAAAAATTATCTAGTAGAATAGTAAAAAATGTTGAAATAAATCCTTAGCCAAATAGTAACCAAGAATAATATTATTATATAATTATTTATTTCCAAAATTAAATCAAAATTTTATCACAGTTTTTGAAAATTTAGTCAAAGCTTTAATAGAATTATTATATTTATTTTATATAAATATTAATTTAAAAGAATATAAACTATTTTATTGAAAAATGCTTTAAAATAAATAAAAGTTTTATTTTATATTAATTCTAATAATAGCTTTTATATTCTTATAAATTATTATTATAATTTACTATTTTACAAAATTTAAAATATTTACTTTAATAAAAGTTTAATATTTAAATTGTGAGAGAATTTTTATTTAAAAATGTGACCAAGATTTAAGTAAATTGACCTTTCGGATCTTATGTTAATCTAAGTTAAATTTTTTATCAATTCATTTAGTATAATCTAGATAATTTCTTTTAAATTAATAAACATTAAAAGAAACAAGGTTATTAGGCAAAGCCCATAATCACTAAATTTACGAGATTCTATCAATATTATATAATAACAATTTAATTTAGTCCAACTAAAAATATATTCAAGCATTTTAAAAAGATTCAAATACAAGTATGGGTTTCCTTGTTTCTAGTACTTTGTAATTTGTTATGTGAGTGATTTGCAATGAGAGCATAGCCTAACACTCCTTTCTTTTTCTATCAAAAAGGCGAACTTTCCCTATTACTAATAAATTATTTGGCCTCAAGAGAAAAAAATTTTAGCCTAAACACATGACTACTATTTTTTAAAAAAGATGAAATTTTCCGTTACTATTAAATCAGTTGTCCAAAAGAGAAGTTTTACCTAACAGCCATTGCGTTTATTTCAAAAAACAAAATTTTCCCATTACAAATAAAAAGGTTGGTAACGAGTGAAGGATAGTAGAGCTTATCACTACCTTCCGTTTATTTTTAAAATCGAAATTTCCCCGTTTCTAACAAAACAATTATAATAAAGAGAAATATATCACAGTCTATGAATAATTTCCGTTTTTGCTTAAATAAAATTTTTTAAATGAATTAATGAAAAACCATTGAATTGAAGTAAATTCAAATTAATTTGTTCTTATTCTGTTCTTTTCATATGAATATCAATTGTTGTTAATTTATTGGCAAAGAATAGTCCGAACAAGTGGGCCATGAAATTTGAAAGTTTAAAGTTTAACTAGATCATTTTAAATGTATATTTACGACCTAAAAAATTAGAATATTTTCTAAATTATTAATAAAAACAAAAACAATAAAAAAAATATTTTCAAGACTAACACTAAGGAGTGTCCACTCAAATGGTATTTCAGTCAAACAAATGATTAATTATTTTATTAATAACACATAAATAGTGTTATTATTATTATTATTAAATATATTATTAGATAAATGTTTTTTAGGTTTTGGTGTTTATTAGTGATCCATCAAATAATTTCATAATTGAAAAAAAGACTTTCCCTTAAAAAAGGCCTTAAATTAATTCCTTTTGGAAAATGAGTTCATATTTTATTAAATGAGATAAAATCTATTAGTCTTGTGGTCAGGGATAGAGTCCTTCCTCTTTTTAATATATAATAATTAAAAAATACTCTATTATTTCATAAAAGTAATTAAAATAAAATGATATTTATTTTAAATTATAGAACAGAATAAGAGTTTATTAACATTTTAAGTGCCATAAATAGTATTAAGAGAAAAGGTAATTTATTAGTTGCTTGTTGATGAGGATAGATTATTAATACAGTTAACTCTCCTATCTTGAAATCTCGTAACTTGAATTCATGTCTATCTTGAATTAAATTTTAAGACACGATTCACTCCCATAGAATTCCTATTAAAAATTCTTTCTTATCTTGAACCTTCTAACTTGTGTCTTGAATCCAAATTTATGTCCCATAAGCTATTGTGTGCATCTCTTAACTTAAAAGAAATCAGTTACGGGTTTATTGGTTATTAAATTTAAATTAATTTTTTTATTTAATATATTGTCATTACACAATCATTTGTTTTAATTTCATAAAATTTTATTTATATTTAAATTTTAATTAAAATAAAATCTTATTTTTCAAATAATTCATTGAATTCAGTTAAATTCACATGATTGAGAAAGCAGAAAAACAAATTTCTATTTTTTTACTTAAATATAACTTAATTTATTTCTAATTCAAATATGAATATTAATTAATTATATGTTAATGATTTTATATTCTAAAAAAATCCGATTTTTATATGATTAAACAAATGTATATAAAATTTAAAACTAAATAAGAATTTGACTCAAAAATATATAAAGTTAAAATTTTATTATCAGAAAAATTATTCATTTTTAGGAAATCACTCCAACAATTTAATTTTTGATTTCAATAAATTGATTTTTTTAGACGTGTTAATTATATTACAGTTATATTGAAATATTAAAAAAATTATTTCATAGGAAACAGTAATTTATAGAATGTGAGAGAATTGCTAGAATAAAATTAAACAAAAATATAAAATCTTGATAAGTCAATACAAATTTTGTGTTAATTAAGTAAATAGTTTTAAAATTAATTGTTAAATTTTTTTAAATTAATTTAATATAATATTTTAATTTATTGAAAAAAAACTTAAATTTATAATTTTTTTAAATTAATTAAATGAAAAATAATACTATAGGAAGATATTCTAGGTAAAATTCATATTTTAGCAAACAGAATAACAAAATATTAGAATTTTAGCAATCATAACTTAATGGACAGTTTAATTATTAGGAATTTAAATAAATAATATTTTATTACCAAGATTATAATGAATTTTTGAAAATTAAGTACAAATAATAACTTTAATGGAAATGAAGGCTATGATAGATTAAGAAAAGAGTTAAATATAATAAGTTTTATAAATGTACAAGGTAAATAATTAAGAAAAATCCCCTAAAATATAAAAATTTAAATGGCATGAACAAGAATTTTTTTATTTTATTAAAATAAAATAATGAAATGTTCCATGCCAATTTGCTATTTTTCTATTTAATTTTAAGTTTATCCAGATTTTAAAGTTTTATTGAAATAAAATTTTAATTTAACCTGTAAATTTTAAATAATCAAGGTATAACTGTAATAAAACGAATCAAAGTATGTTAATTGTGGAAATCAAATGAAATTTAAGGTAATTTTTTTAATTAATTAAATTTACCAAGATTATTTTTAATTAAATAATTTTACTTCTTTTAAATTTTTATTGAAATAAAATTATCTTTCTAATATTTCATTGAAAAACAAATATTTTAATAAAATATTTAATATTAATTTATCAAACCAGAATAAAATTTTAGAAGAAAATCTAGATAAATTCCTCTAAATTTTGAACTAGCATAAAAGCAAAAATAAATGTGATTATTTTAAATGTAATTCTTTTTCATATATGATTAATAATTAAATGTTAAATCTTATTATTTGAATGTTTAGTGATTATATGATCAAAAAAACAAAGTTTTATATAAATAATAATAATAAAAGCATAAAGTTTGTTGAACAAGAACATTTTTATAATTAAATTATATGTCATAAAACGTTCAAAGTTTTATTTTTGATATCCTTTAAAAATACAAATATTAAAAATGTTTTAAAAAATATATTTTTATTAAAATAATAAAAAATTATTTCACATAAAACTGTATATTATTAAATATGAAATAATTGATAGAATAAAATAAAAATAAAGGTAAATTTCTTGGCCCCTAAAGACCGTTGAATTTTAAAATGATTTCTTTTTTGTGATAATTAATTCATTTGATTTAATTTATAAAATTATTAAAGTATATAATATATTAATTTAAAGAATGAGAATAAATTTTTAGAAGATAATCTAGGTAAAAATTAAATAGAATGAGAAAGAATTTATTTTAATTTTATTAAAATAATATAATAAAATTCTATATACGATCTTGCTATTTTTTTCTATTTAATTTTAAGAGGCAAATTATTTATTCAGATTTTACAGTTTTATTGAAATATAAATTTAATATAAACTGAAAATTTTAAAAATCTAAGTGTTACTATAATAAAAAGATACTGAGTATGTTATATCGTAAAAAGATTATTTTTTAAAATTTATTTTAATAAGGTTATTATTAGTTAAATTATTTTACTTTTTTAAAATTATTATTGAAATAAAATTTCCTTTCTAATATTTCATTGAATTATACAATTTTAACGAATTATTTAATATTAATTTATCGAACTAGAATAAACTTTTAGAAGCTACTGTAGTTAATTGAAAATCAAAAATTTTCAAATAAAGAAAAATATTTGATATGAAAATAAATGGGAATATACAAAAATCATTAATTTGTTATTCAATTTTATACAATTCTTTTATTTGTTAACCGATTTTGGTAATCTTGGTGTCAAATTAAAATATAATGATTCCTTTATCAGGTTCATATTGAATATGGTCCCAGAATATTTATAATTAGGGTTGGGCATAGGGTGTAACATATGTTACACTAAGACATATTGTAACCAACCCTAATAAAAATATTAAATAAAATAAATCTAAGGTGATATAATAGATATTGCTTTTCAAAATTCCTTTTACAGGTTTGAAATCGGATAAGTATTTTTAAAATAAATAAAGAAAATTACTAGTACAAAATTTTACTTTTTAGTCAATATCCCCAAGCAAATTAAATTTGCTAGGAAACATATTTCCAAAAATCCTAATAAGAAAATTTAGATAAACTTATCTAGTTTATTTTCCATTTTACAGAATTGAATTTTCTTGCATCCTTTTAGCTTGGCTGAATTTTTAGTGAGACCCCCAAATTTGAGTTTTTTTATTTTTATGACCAGCAAGATCGTTCAATTGCAAAAACAGAATATGCTTTTTTTTCTAAATTCAATCTTACATATTATACTTTTGAAATTTTTAAAATAACTCATGAAGTCTAAGAATGACAGGGTAATTTGTGAATTTTTTACTATTTTTTGGATAACTTTACAAAATTCAACAAATTTTAAAAAATTGAAAGGTGATTTTCAAACTTTTGATATTTTGATAGACAAGAACAATCATTAAAAAAATGTTAAAAATTTCACTTGAAAATTCTAACTACAACCTAGTTAAAATGAAACCCGCATAACAAGAATTATTTTCCTATGTTTTTTCAAAGACTGTATATTTAATTATCACAATCCTTATATTGTCTTGATTTGAGTGTTTTTATTAATTTACAGTTTATTAATAAAATCTAAAAAATAATTTCAAATCAATAATTATCAAATATTATTCAAATATTCAAATAATAAAATATGACTTTTACAAATTTGCTATTCAATAATAAAATTCAAAAAGTATTAAATGAACTGGAAATAATTTATAAACTATCAATAGAATTTGTAGTTATTTAAATAAAATTTTAAGTATAATAATTATAAATTTTAATAATTTAGAAAGTATATTATTAAAACTTTATCATTTTTCAAAAAGTTAAACAGATATAATATTAATGACATTACTCTAATAGAATTTTTTTGTTCAATATTTATAAAATATTTGTTTGAAAATAAAACATTTTACTTGTATTTTAATGAACATGAATATATTTAATCAAAGTTATATTGAATTGAAAAAAATAAGAAATAATTTAATATTTTAAGTCAAATCTTACATAATATTTTATTTAATTTTTCTAATTTTTTATTTATTAGAATTTATAAAAAATGGCAAAATTAAAAGTGAGTGTAATTAAATATAAAAGGAAAAAAACCTATTATTCGGGAGCTTACATATATTATATAATATCAATTATTATATTGGCGTGGTTTGTGTTTTTATTAATTTAAAGTTCGAAATAAAATCAATAAAAAAATTACTTTTAACATAAAGCTACCAACATTAATCAATTAAGATTGATTAGCTCAACTTCATTAATATAAATAGAGTTTAAAATTATCTGGAGCAAAAAATTATGAAATAGCAATTGTAATTTTAGTTACTCTAAATTTTGCATGATATTTATAAATATAGCAAATTTTAAATGAATAATCTAGCAAATATTTGACATTTTAAAAATATAATAAATGTTAAACATTAAGTAGAAATTTATAAAAATTAACAAGATTAAATTTGATTACATCAAATGAAAAATTCAAACATAATAAAAGCTCGTTATATGGTCTACCCACAAAATTAATAAACTCAATCCTTATATTATCGTTATTTGAGTGTTTTTATTGATTTACAGTTTAATACAAGAATCTAAAAAATATCTCAAAATGAAAAATTTTCAAATATTATTCATATATTCAAATAATCATTTATAATTTGTTCAAATTTCCTATTCAATTAAAATATACAATGAGCAATAAATTATCTGGAGCAAATAAATTATAAAATAGCAATATAATATTTATTTATTTAAATTAAATTTTACATATAGTATTTATAAATTTTACTAATATAATAATAGCAGGGATGGCGAAAGGGGGGTATTCCGGAATACCCACTTCTACAATGCCAAAATTGGCAAAATACCCCCCTTGAAAAAATCAGAAATAAGAGCCCCCCTTTAGAATTTCAGAAAAAATTGGAAAATAATTAAAGAAAATTAATAGTTTTGACAATATTTTGAGTCAAAAATCGTTTAAATTGAAATTTCTTATCAAAATAATCGATATTTGATATCAACTTTGACCTAAAAAATTCATTTTTAGTGAAAAATTGGCAAAATATAGCGTTTTGAATGAAGTAGCATGTATAAATGAAAATTATAGTACTTATTAACCTTTAAATAACCTAAAACAGCAATAAAAAGCTTAATAGTGCAAAAATAGACGTTTTTGAGGGTTTTGAAAAATTCCCTACCCTAATACCCCCCTAGGATTTTTCCCAAAATAACCTTCCATACCACCCCCCATAGAGCCTCGACCTTTTGCCATCCCTGATAATAGAAATCTTGCAAAATTTTGACATTTTTTAAAAAAGTTTAAAAAGAAAAATATTTATCAAATTACTCCAATGGAATATACTTGTTCAATATTTATAAAATATTTGTTTGAAAATAATATAATTTTTTTGTTTTTAAATGAACATGGATATATTTAATCAAGTTTATATTTAATTTAAAAAATAAGAAATAATTATATAATTCAAGTTAAAGCTATTACATAATAATTTATTTAATTTTTGTAATTATTAGAATTATTAGAATTTTATAAAAATTTGCAAGATTAAAAGGTAATGAAATGAAATATAAAAAGAAATAAATTCTGTAATATGTAGATTTTATTTATAGTGAAAATTAGTAAATTAATATTAATAATTAACAAGCAAAACTTGAAGTAATTTTCTATTAATTTCATAATTCTATTCTATTTGCAATTGTAGACTTTAATTTGTATAAAATAGCGAATTTAAGTAAGTAAATCTTATTTAATTTATGTTGATAGTTTATTTTCTTAAAAGTTTATTTATTAATTTTATTATAAACTGTAAAATAATAAATTATTTAAAATTATGTTATAATAAGAATTGCGATTTTCGATTATTTGAGCTGTGTGCAACAATATATTTATATTAATTTTAAATTTCATGACTTTCTTTTAATCTTTAAATAATTTTAAAATTCAAATTAGTAATTTTAAAATTATTTAAATACATTTATTGTGTAAAGATAATTTTGTAAAAGATAATTATTTTAGATTATCATATAGATTAGAATTTTGGTTAAATAAGTCCAAGTTTAGTGTAATACATGTAAAATATATTATTTCTTTTTACTAATATTTTTTAATATTTGTGTAAGTTAATTCTTTGTAATAGTGTTAATAATATTTTTTTCTATATTAAAGTAATTGAAATTTGGATTAACATTTAGAAGTTATGTCAAATATTTGCTAGTTTACTTTTTAAATATTAGTTAGATATATAATTATCATGCAGAAATTCAAATAATTAATAATCACATTTTCATTCCATGATTTTTTTGCTCTAGGTATATTGTAAGATATATTTATATTTGCTTTGAATAATAAAGTTGAGCAAGTCAATCTTATTTGTTTAATGTTCCTATTTTTTTATAAAGATTTTATTATAAACAGGACCTAACTAAATTATAGGAAAATCTAAATGAAAAGTTTATAAACGGAAAGCGTTTAATTTCGTCAAAAAATGTTTAAAAGTTTACCCTAAATTTAAAAACATTCAAATAAATTCTAAAATAATATTTTTTTTATTGCACATTATTCATTGACAAAATTAAATATATCTTTTATAAACTTGTCATTTTAAATTTTCTATAATTTGTCGGTACCTGATTAAGTACAGTGAACTTTTGCAAACGTTTAAATCATGTCAATATAAAAAATCTGATGTTTATTAATCGAGGAACCAATTACATCTAGATTTATTTTTATATAAGTTTCATTTAATTATTAAAATTTGAAAAAAAGATATTATCAACAAGGATAATTTTTAAAGTTTATCATTCATTTCTGAAATATGGTAATCTCTATTATTAATATGTAATACAAATCGATTGTTAATAGTTTAGTTTAATTCTTAAAATTAATTTACATAACTATGAGAAAAGAACTTGATATTAGATAAAATTAATCAAAATTATAGTATTTTATTTTTAAAAGAATTTCCAAAATTATTCCATGAATATTGTTATTGATTTTTTCTTATTTACTTTTATAAAGTGTTTCAGAAGTTATAATTTTTTTTAAAAATAGTTTTTAAAAATTGTCTTAAAATATAAATATTAATAAAAAAATAAATGATATATATTTAAATCATTAATAATTACTCGATCATTAATAAAATAAACAAAAAAGAAAAAAAATAATATTTAATTTGTTGCTTATTATATTTTATGATTTAAATATATTTTATAATTATAGTTAAATTTTTATAAAGTGGTAATGAAATTTAGCGCCTCCTTTAGATATTTTAAGGTAAGTTTGTTATACTTTTCCAACACTGACACCAACTATTGTTTGAAAGGCACTGCAATTGTGAATAGTCTTCATTGGGTTCACAGTTTGGTACACTTATTGCCGAAGTAGATCTTTGAGCTCGGGCTCGAGCTCTCTCACAATCGGATTGTGGGCGATCTGTTATTTAATTTAAGATATTAGTCAAACGATTTTCTTTTAAAATCTGATTTAATACTCACTCGAATGACAACAAACATTCTAAAGACAAACAACGATAACAAAAGCGATTAGAACTCGAGTCATGTCTTCAATAAAATTTATTTTGAAAATAAAAATTACTTTCTTTACGAAAACATATTTATAGACAAAAAGAGTGAAAACCGTTTTGAATTGTTGTCGAATATCTGATTATATTATTTCATTCTTTTAAAGTAATAAAAAACTAATTTATCCTTGAAATGACTTCTGACTTTCAGAAAATTCTTATAATTTTAATGGTGAACATTCTTAACTTTAATTACTTCGTTATATACTATTTGAATATTTATATTACTTTTTATTTTGCATTCAATTAAACCATAAATCAAATTAAAAGTTATTTTCATTAATTTTTTATTTCAAATATTGTGTTATAATAGCGAACACTTTATTTGTTAGAATGATATCAATGATAAAAATGGATCTTTAAATTGAATCGATTGTACATCAGATTATTTGTTCATTACTGACGACAATATTATAAGTTTTTTGGAAATAAATATAAAATTGAAAATAAAATAAACAATATTTTGATAATTTTATTATAATTTTAAGTTAAATAAAAATTCGAGTAAATATTAAGGTTTGAGTTGACCTCTCACTCATTGACCTGAAATTGAAGTCTTGTATAATATTTTTGAATCGGAAATTAAAATGATAAATTGTTTTGAGTTGTGTACTATAAATGTGGTTTCATATTTTGAATTTAATAGATTCAATTTATTTGTCAATTTGAAGGAAAATTCATTTTATATTAAATTATTGAAGTTTTGGTTAATTATTAATAAAATAATAATTATATTAATAAAAAAGCATTTGATTGAAAAAAAATTGAAAACAAAATTCGATTTCGGAGGCTATGAATTGAAAAATTTGACAAAAAAAGAGTGTTTCAGATGAAATGCTAAGAAAGTGGTGAAATAAGTATTGATTCGCAAAAAAAATTTTCATTTGGAAAATCGGTTTAAATTTTTTACGGTTTCGATGCGAACCTTTTAAACGGTAATAACAATTTTCAATCAGAAATTTCAGACATTTATAATAATTTTTTGAGAGAAAAACTAACTTTACGTGCATTGAGTCCAATGAATGGCGAATAAGTTTTGAAACTATTGAAAGGTATTACAGATGTGTCCAAAAAAAGGAAACTGTTTTGACACAAATAAATCTCATCATTTCTTTAATTTCATTAAATATTAATTTTCAATTTTATAAGCTAAATCAATTTAAAATAATTTTAACATAAAATAAATATAAAGCATTTTATTTCTAATTTATAACAAAAAATATTAAAAATTAAATTAAATGTTGTATCAAAATTACGTTTAATAATGTTTAAATTAAATTAAAAAAGTTGCTTAAATTAAAAGAAAATTATTTACTTTTTTAA
>JAQFZM010003001.1:0-12040 GCA_034695785.1 Galumna obvia | reverse complement strand
AAATAACTAAAATATATTTGAAATCCATCAAAAATAAAAAATTATGAGAAAAATATTAAAACACCAGAAAATTTCAAAAGGATTGGGAAGTAAAATATTAAAAAAGACAAAAATTTTTAGTCAACTTGATTATTACATGTTAAATTATCTAATTGTTTACAATTATATACTACCAATAAATTTGAGCTAGATATTTATGAACTATTTAAAAATAAATTTAAAATATTTTAATATTATCAAAAAATAATATGAATGAATATTAAGAATCATATGTATTAATAAACTAATTTAGTAATATTAGTTGATTATAATTAAAACGTAATTCATTTGTTTTAAATTTCTTTTTTTAAAGGAATTTTGTAAAAAATATTATTCATATTATTGTTAAAAACCACATTTCAATTGGAAATTTAAGCAAAATTTAAATTAAGAGATGCAAACAATAACTTATGGGACATGAATTTGGATACAAGATGCAAGTTAGAAGGTTCAAGATAGGAAAGAAGTTTTAATATTGTTTCTATGTGAGTGAACCGTGACTTTAAATTTAATTCAAGATAGACATGAATTCAAGTTAAGATAGTTCAAGATAGGAGAGTTAACTGTATTACGGAGTAATTTCTAAATAACAATTAAACACACCGCGGCTTGCTGTTGGGCTACTGAGGCGCCATATCCGTTAACTGCTGCTTGTTGTTGCTGAGCTGCTATTGCGCCATTTCCACCCGCGGCCTATATTATATCAAATTAATTTAATTTTATCAGAATTATTACATTCAAAGTATTACATCCTATCACTATTAATAGTTTTTCTATTATAATAAGAAAAGTGTTTTTCTTATAAACAATATTTCAATTCATTTCTATTGATAGTTAATTTTGAATACCATAAAATTTTAAACAATTATGAAATGCCCGAAAATTTAATATGTATTTGCGTGAATTATGAGATTAAAATTCAAATATGTCTTAAATACTAGTTTTGTATACATATTTATATTAATTAAAAGTTAAAAGTATTTATCGATAATATTTTAATACTAATTATTGAACGTATTTGTTTACAAAATTCTAAATAATACATACTCATAATTAAACACTAAAATGTTTAAATAGTTTTAATATTTCTTTTTAAATATATTAATTAATTATTAATAACCGAAGTAAAATTGAGGTCATTTATAAATAAAGTTTTTTTTACATAAGACGATCTTTATTTTACTATGTTCAAAAAGTTTCCGCTGTAAAGAAAATGCAATCATTTCTAAACCGCTGAAGATTTTCAAGTTAAGTAAAAAGTGGAATAAACTTCCACTTTGTGGTGGTCTAACATGATGAAAAATTTTTTTTTTAAAATCACGTGATCTAAAAAATTTCGAAACTTTTGCAAAGGTCATAGTCACAGGTCGAACCTGATATTAAAGTGATGATCTTATTATTTTATTTACCAGAAGAAGAGTTGAAGTATAAAATAACACAAAATCAATCAAATCGATAAAGAAACCAAAAAGTACTAGTAATTGGAATTTTAAGCTTTTTCCATAGATGATCATTATAAAAATCTGGATCACTTTATTCATGGAATATTTTGCAAATAATGAACAGAAGACATCATTGTAAACAACTTTGGTAATTACTACTTTCAGATCAAAGTTAGTATTAAGGCTCAAAATATCATTAGTTTTTTTAGAAAATTTGCTTTTATATATGAATTTTTAATATATTTGATTAGCTCTCATGACTTTATCTTTGGGATAATCGAAAAATGTTTAGCAACAAAGTTATTCACAATGATGTCTTCTATTCATAATTTACAAAATATTTTATGTATAAGGTGATCCAGATTTTTGTAATGATTATCTATGATAAAAATAATTAAATTCCAATTACTAGAAATTTTTTGCTTATTAATCGATTTAATTGAATTTCTGTTATGTTATACTTCAACTCTTCCTCTGGTAAATAAAATAAGAAGATCATCACTTTAATATCAGGTTTGATTTGTGACTATGACCTTTGCAAATGTTCCAAAATTTTCAAGATCACGTGTTTTTTTAAAAATTTTGTTCATCATGTTAGACCACCACAAAGTGGAAGTTTATTATACTTTTTACTTAATTTGAAAATCTTCAGCCATTTAGAAATGATTGCATTTTCTTTACAGCGGAAACTTTTTGAATGTAGTAATACTATTTTTACTAGATTATAATGTTATCAATGAGACTTTTTCTACTTGCTGATAAATTTGCCAATGATTTAGAAACCGATAAATAGTTAAGACATAATGAATTCAATTATTTGTATCACCGAGAGGTCAACCATTCAGAGAGAAGTCATCAATAAATCATCTGCGCTATGTTACTATCAAAAATACTATTAATTATCTATTTATATCCGAATAATGAAATATTTGCGTTACTATCAAAATCGTTTTCAAGAGAGAGTCTAGCTTATCATTTATCTTCGTTACTATCATAAAGATCATATTTTACCATTAATAATAGAAAAGTGGGTCTCCAAAGAAAGATATCACAGCTTATCACTCCCTACCCTTTTATAATAAAGGAAAAATTTCTCTGTTTCTAACATAAGAGTTGGTCGCCAGAAAAGGATATCACAGTGTATACACATACTTACATTTCTATATAGATACAAAATTTCACTATTATTAACAAAAGGGTTGGTCAAAAGAGATGGATATCAAAGCCTACACAAACTTCCTTTAGTTTCTATTAATTCTTTGTTTTGTGTTAACCATTATTTTTTTTATATAATGTCATCTTTTGTAAATGAGTTTAAAATATTTAATATATTGTCTGAAAATTTCAAAGAAGATATTAAATGTTTTTGTGTTGAAAAAGTGTTTGATATTGAATTTGCAATTTGTGTCACAAATAATGACAAAGTCTATGCCTATGGTATGAATTTATTTGAAATTTTAGGATTTGAAAATATCAACCAAGAAAGCTTTGTTTTAATAGATGAATTGTGTGATAAACAAATACAAGACTTTTATTATACAAAAGATTTTAAAATCTGTTTTATGTTTGCTCGAAGTAGTGATAATAAGATATTTGGTTGGGGGCAGAATGAGTGCCTACAACTCGGAGAAGAGATAAAATGTGAAGGGTTTACTTATATAAAACCAAGGCAAATATGTTTTTTTGATGACAAAAGCATAATTGAAATATCATGTGGTTATAGACATTGTTTAGCTCTTTCTAGTAAAGGAATTGTTTATGGATGGGGTGATAATAGTAAAGGTCAGTTTAAGCAAATAATGCTCGATACTTTATATCCAATAATACTTGATGAAAAACTTGGAGTTTATGAAGAAGTCAAATATATCTATTGTTATAAAAACTCTACAACCTTAGTGACTGTTAATAATTGCGGCCATATTTTCAGTGAAACGAATCAAAATCCAATATTAACGGATGTTGCAAAAATAGTTTTCGGTTCAAATGATCGTAATTTTATTTTATATAGTGATAACAATTTTGGTTTCAATGGTGTTATAAAAAAATATAGAGAGTTTAGTTCTTATAAAAATAGAAATGACAATATTTCAGATAATATTAAGAGCTTTAATAAAATGCTTAGTAAATCAGTAAAAAATATTTACATCTTAGATGATATATATTTTATTGAGACTTATACTAATTTATTTCAAGTTGATTTTAATTTAAATAAATTATTGATTAGTGAATATAGAAATTTCTTTGGCTTTTGTTTGTTTGAGTTTAAATCAACGAATAAAACAATTAACATAAAAAATAACGGAATTTTTGTCAAAAGTATTGAATCATATTTTCTACAAACATCTCAAAAAATATATGAATCAAATAATTTAATTTATAATAACTATGAAGAATTCTATGCTGAAAATTTGTGGAAAAATCAAATATTACAATTATTTGGAAACTTTGAAATATCGAATATTTTTCTTAAAAATATTAATTTAAAAGTAAAGTATTACCATCAAATGGGAAGATACTCTTTATATGAATACTCAGCTATTTTTATTACAACCAGTGATAATGTTTATGGTTTCGGTGTCAATGAATTTGGATGTATAGGGTTAGGACATAATAAGACAATAATAAATTACACTTTAAATGAAAAATTGTGTGAACAAAATATAGAAGAATTTTTTAATGGCAATGAATATAACTGTATATTTGGACGAAATAATAAAAACGAAATATTTGTGTGGGGTTGTAATGAGTTTGGTCAATTAGTTAGAGGTGAACCAAGTGACAAATATTTTAAACCACAAAATATCGAATCTTTTAATAACAAAAATATAATACAAATATGTTGTGGTCTTGGGCATTGTTTAGCCCTTTCTATAGAAGGTGATGTTTATGGATGGGGTTATAATGCATGTGGACAAACAGGAAGTGGTTTTGAAATAAATCCAAAAACAAAATATATCATAGAGCCTATCAAATTAAAATTTGTTTATAATCAAGAAGATTATAAAATAAAATATCTAGATTGTTATGATGAAACCTCATGTGCTGTTAGTGTAAACGGAAAGGTTTTCTTATGGGGAAAAGTCAGAACAAATATATTAAATCCACTATTAATTAATTTGGAAAATATACAGAAATGTGCTCTTTCACAAATTAAAACTATGAAGTATGATAAAAATATCAATAGTAATAATTTAAATTGTGATTTAATCCAACCTAATTTTGTAGAGCTTTGGACTTTAACAAATAATAGAAAAATAAAATATTTTTACCTCAAAAATAACAAGGATAAAAGATATATTGAAAATGCTAAAGATATATTTTCATATAATGGTGAATGTTTTATAGAGTTGAATAACTATTTGATTAAAGTGAAAACTCATTATGGCAAAACAAATTCATATAAGTTGAATTTCAAGAATTTATTTGAATACAATCTATTTGAAAATAAACAAATAATAGACACAATTCAAATTACAAATAATGGATATCTAATGAGCCATAAAATAAAAGTCAATGAAAATTATTCAGATAATTCAAATGAAAATCTATTAATAAAATATACTGAAAATATTTATAATAATAATTTTGATAAACTATTCCGAAAATTGGAAAATTTAGGAGAAGGTAGTTTTGGTTGTGTTTTCAAGGTTAAAAGCAATACAAATTTTCTAAATTATGCGATTAAAAGAATTGAAATAAAAGGTAATAAAATTATAAATAGAATTGATTTTATTAATGAAAATTTTATTAAATTTTCAGAGGAAATAACAAAAGATTTGAAAGAAGTTACAATTATGTCGGAATTAAGTGAAAAATATATAGTTAAATATATTAAGTGTTGGACTGAAGGAAAAATTGTTGATCAAAGTTTCATAACATTTCTGTATATTCAAATGGAATTGTGTTCACAAAATCTAAGACAATTAATTGATTCAATTAAAAGTTTAGAAACAAAATATAAAATAATTTTTTATTTTATTCAAAAACAAATTTTAATAGAATTAATTGAATGTGTAAACCACTTACACACGTCGACGCCTCTAATCCTTCACAGAGATCTTAAACCTGAAAATGTTTTGATAAGTGATGGAAGAAATGGCCGATTTTTAAAGTTATGTGACTTTGGTTTATCAAAACATTTAAAAAGCATTAAGAATTCGAGAGGGGTTGGAACAATTAATTATATAGCTCCTGAGGTTCGCCAAGATGACCCTGACGATAATGAATCCGATTTAGCTATATATAATGAAAAATGTGATATATATAGTCTTGGAGTTATCGCTAAACAAATCTATCGTTTAAAACATTCTAACAAAAAATTAAGTGAAATTATAATTTCGTAAGTTTTCATTTAAAATTAAAATATAAACATAATTTTATTTTATAGACATGATTATTCTCTTTTGAAATTTGATTATAATTATGAAAAAAATTTCATTAAATTATTGGAAACATTAGTAAAGATGCTTTCTGATGAACCTGATGAAAGACCCAAATGCCAAGATTTGTTAAATGCTAGTCAAGATTGGATAATAGATGAAAATGTTATTTCAAATGAAAAAATTAATGAATTTGAATTAGATAAATTTGTTTCACCGATAACAAAAAAATTATTTCGAATCAAATTCAAAAAATGTAAATATAATTCAATTAAATAATAATTTATAACTAAAGATCATTATATGTCATCACCTACCCAGTAATTTACTTTTTTCATAAAAACAATAAACTTTAAGTAATGAGGATACAAAATTATAAAATAAATTTTTCAGAATTGCTTCCATCAATTCATATAAACCGTCAAACTTTAGGAATTCCTTAAATTTTTTAAAAATACAAATTTTTTAAATTTTTGATATAAAAAGGATTGATAGATATATAGAAAATTATTTATTAAAAAATTTAATTGCCCTAAATCATTGCAATATACCTATTGAGAGCCTGAAATTAAAAATGAAAAGTTGGATTATTAACAAAAATATATTACTAAACTAATATATTATCATTATTTACACTAGTTTTGTTAACTACAGTTAAATTTAATTTCAATATCATATTCATAATCAGATTTTTCAATTTAGTAAGATAAGTTTAATATTACTACAATGAAAAAGTTTGTTCTTAAATCAAATTATGTTAATTTAAAAAGAGACCCAGTAACTATTCGATTTAAGCCGACTCTTGGTGGGCGAAATATTGTCATTTAAATCTAAATTAGCGTATATTATAACAGAAATGATCGATGCCCCCAAAATCTGTGGCTTAAATTGAATTTAGCTTACAGTCATGGCCTTTTAAAGTGGCACTCGTTTTGTCTCAATATCCCCGTTAATATTTATTCGAATAAAATTCGTTTTATACCCCAACTATGGTTTTGTCTTAATTTTATCCATATAAATTTTTATCCAATTATCTTGTACAATTTTCAATATATTTGATAAAATACCCCTTGTTCATTATTTCATTAATTTTAAAAGATAATTTTATATTTCAATATTTTTTATAAACTATATAAAAATTAAGACGACACGTGTTTTTTTGTTTTAAAATTTTCTCATTGAAAGAGAAATTATAAGCTTGTCAATTTCAAAATTATGAAAATTGGAATTGATCTTGTTCAAACGTTTCTTAACTAATTTTGTTGAAATTAGTTTTATTTAGTACAAAATAAAATACTGTATCTATTTACAAAGTTTCATTTAAATGTCGCAAATGGAACCATAATTATTGGCCATAAAGTCATTTTCTATATAAAAAGAAAGTTTAAAAATTTGTTTAAATGTGTATTTTTTAATCAATTTTTCCTTAAAGAATTTACTTTATATTAGATAAATTTGGATCTAGTAAAGATATTTAAATGAAACTTGGTAATTTGATAAAGTATAATATCTTGTACTAAATAAAACTTATTTCATCAAAATTAGTTAAGAAACATTTGAACAAGATCAAATCGAATTTTTATAATTTTGAAATTGACAAGCTTATATTTCCTCTTACAATGAGAAATTTTTAAAACAAAAAAACACGTGTCGACTTAATTATTATATAGTTTATAAAAAATATTAAAATAATTTTATATCTTTTGAAATTAATGAAATAATGAACAAGGGATATTATATCAAATATATTGAAAATTGTACAAGATAATTGAATTAATATTTATATGGATAAAATTCAGACAAAACCATAGTTGGGGTTTAAAAATAATTTTATTCGAATAAATAATAACGGAGATATTGAGACAAAACGAGTGCCACTAAAAATGCCATGACTGTATGCCGTAATATAAAATATAATTTTTCCTTTAGGTAAATTTAAATTATTTAATAGCAAATATTTTTATTTAACAGAAAAGGAATAGAGGTGAATTTATTTTAATTAATTTTTGAATATTTTGATTTTTTGTTCGAGTAAAATATTTAATTTAACGGCCTTTTTCAGTTATTTAACCTTAGTTATTTATTTACAATATGCCAAATAATTTTAAATTAAATTATTTAATTTTGTTTAAAAAACTGTAATTTATCCCTTAATTTTTTTAAATATATACTGATTTCAAAGACATATTGTAAAAACAACGTAAATTTTGTTCTAAAATTCATCGATATTAAAATATAAATTTATAATAAATAGATTTTTATTAATAAATATTAATTTATAATTATATAAAATAAAATAAGTACTAAACTGTAATAAAGTCATAATTCAATTTATAAACAACTCCTATAATTAGAATAGTTTATTTTGCAAAAACAAACCATATTCTTAATTTTACAAGATATAATTTTTGTTTATTTGTTGAATAATATATTATTTTGAAATTATGATAAACTAGTTAAGATTTCCTCTTAATTAAAACTGATATTATTATTATATTGTTTTTTTAAATAACATTAAAATAATAATAACTGTAATTGTACAATTTATAGCATAGTTTACAGAACTCGTTGTAAACATAAAATAAAATTTATTATAATTACAACTTTCTAATTGCATTTTAAAAACTATAAACCTTTTCATTATTTCTAATATCTATCGGTAATGAATTGAATAAATTTATACAAAAATTATCATAAAACTTATCATAAAATTTTTTTCTGGAAAAATGTGTTTTTATAAAAGTTCCATTTTTGAATGTATTAAAATAATTTATAGATATATAAAAACATTTTGTTTTGTCAGAAAAATATTAATTAATCGGCCCAACTTATATTGTGAAGCATTTGAAAAACCAAATAGTTACCAGAGGGAGGTAGCCATAGAGATTTCCAATAGTATATGAAATATATTTTCTTATAAGTTTTTCATTAAATTTTTATTATTAAGTAATAAACAATATAATTAAGAAAATCAATAACTGATGAGTTTTAATTAAAATATAACTAATGTTTGCAACAAATTCGTGAATAAATTTTCGTAATTTCTTTATTTTTATTTCTTACACTTTATATTAATCTCGAAGAATTATTATTCTTTTAAATTATAAAGAAAATCATCTCATATTCAAAATCTTGGAATGTGTCGGGTATTTCAGTGGAGTTCCACAATATAAGAATATAATGCTTATTTTCTGCTCTCTTCTACCAATTAATTCTCAAATCATTTATTAAAATAACTTTAGAAATGGAAAAAATTGAAATTTCTTCGATTATTTTAAATGATGTCTGGTTTGATTCCTCCCAAAGATTTCGTATTGACTGACAAAAAGGAGATGTTTAGTCAAAAACATTTCAAAGATTAATACTTTATTGCGTTTTCACAACAACAATTTCATTCAAATTAATTAAGTTTAGTATTCATCTCAATTACTGCACAATAATCAAGATAATAATAAATTCTCTCCCAAATACTGTTCTATATCTATTCTATTGCCACTATTCGATTAATATTATTTTGTTTCAATCATTTACGTCTTATATAATTTTTTAAATATCTCAATATGAAAAACAACAGATTGAATACATATTTATTGAATAGAACTTAACTATTTGTTCACAACTTCTATTGATTAAATAGAAATCTATGAAATTCTTAAGCTAACTAGATGTACTTCAAACAATTAAGTAGTATCAATATTTTCTTAAAAAATTACTCATTAAAAATAAGTAAAATTAAAAATGACTTTGTTATATAAACTGTAATTTTTGCATATAATGATAGCAAAATTATACTAATATTAGTTTATTTACAACTTGACAAAAATTTCAAATTAATTATTAATAGTACTTTTATTTGAGTAAAAAAATACTAAGAATTAATTTGAATTAATTATGGAAATATATCAATAATGTTAACTATTCATGATAAAAATTTTTTTTATAAAATTTTGATTTAGAAAAAATAAATTTAAAATATATAAAAACTGCAATTTAAATTTTTATTATTTAAGATTATATCCAAACTATCATAATTTTACAAAAGTTTGTTAATTATCTTAAATTTTAACAATTGAATTAATTAATAATGAATAATTAGAAAATATAAGGCAATTAATTATAAATTTTAATAAATTTTTTTGATATTCTAAAAACTTTTTCAAATCAACATATTTATATAACAATACCAAAAAACGAATAAGTTTAAAAATAAATTTTAAATTTGCTTGCTAATTTCTTAATTCAAAATTTAACCTTGGAGAAAATTTACATCTGTTATTCCACTTGAAATAAATTTACTGTGATTAATATTGATATGAATTTCATTAAATTTATAGATAAAGTTAAGAAAATATACAATTTTGCTAATAGAAATAAAAAAGCAATTATCCAAATTTACAAGTATACCCTATATAAGATTTAACTATTAATTGAGTATATTTGTCTTTATGTCAAGATTATCCATAATATTAATATTATGTTTTTATGCGCTTCAGTAACTTTTGCCACATTTTTTCTGTTCGTTATATTGAATGCGTCCTCATTTAATTATTCAGTGAATGATTACTATAAAATCAAGAACTTATTTATTATTTCGCATTATAAAAAAAATATAATATTATTTAAAAGAAGACAGAATATTAATTCAAAACTATCATTAAAATTAATGGTTTTTCTTTTTATGATTCATTTTGTAATATTCTTATTTGAGTATTCAACTAGATACACTTTTTAAATCAAAAATTAGCAAATTAAAATGTTAGTTTTTGATGTTGGAAGTTATTTATAATTAATTATTTCCGATGCTATGAAGTGTGTGTTTATTTATTTATAAAATTTATCCCGAAATAAGCGACCCAGTTATACGCAAATCTGGATATAAGACAGATTTTTCTTGTAACGGAAGCTCCTATGTGACCGCTTATGTTAATTACGAAACCGTATTGAACTGGATATTACTTAATCGCTGAATTTGTATATAAATTTTGAATATCTTAATATTAATTTCTATAAAATTAAAAATCTTTATATCCTTTTTTTAAATCAAAATCTTTAATAAAATTATATACGAAAAAAATATTTAATTCAAAGAATGTTATTTATTAAATTTTTATTCTTAATATAAGTAGAGAGAGAGGGAGAGAGAGAGAGAGAGAGATTTAAGGTAAAATTAACATTTATTTTAAACAAGATTTGAGGCAAAGCCTATAATCACTTCATTTACGAGCTTCAATCATTAGAATATAATATCAAGTTAATTTAGTCCAGTTAAAAATATAATCAAGCATTTTAAAAAGAATTCCTATGCTAGTAAGGGTTTCTATATTTCTAACACTTTATAATTTGTTTGGTGAATGATTGACTAAAATCGAGTTTGGTTTAAATCGATTTATCTGTTCATTACAACACCCATAGAAATGGTCTAAATTTTAAAAATGAGCCCTAACCAAGATTGAATTTTAAATTTGATACCCAAAATGAGTGTAAAAGAATTTGAGAATCAATAGATTAAAAACTAATTTTATTTTTAATCAAAAAAAGCTTTATTTGAGATCAAAAATTGAATGAAAAATGGGTTGACTACACGAAAGCGTGTTTGAAAGTCAACTGAACAAAAATTTGAACTTTTGAGACAAAGAGTTGTCTTTTCTTGTGGAGTGTCCTCTATTGGGCCTCACCCCCGCGGGCAGTTGGTCGCAAAGTGTGCGGGCCATTTGTCAGAACTTTGCGTTTACGGTGGCTGTTCTTTTGAAGTCCCGGTCCGCTGCAATTCACTTTCCATTATTTATCAGAGTTCGAATCCAGTTCTGAACTTTGGTTGACAGATGTTTTTGTTGAGCCATTTGTTGATTTAACTTTTCTGGAAATTTTCCAACTTTTCGTTGATGTCTGTGACACAGGTTGTGGGCCTGAATCCCACCAGAGAGGTGTCATCGAACAACTCGAAAGTGATTCAATTGTTTTGTTTGCAGTGTTTTTGCCTTTGAATGCCACTTTGCACTTTTCTTTGTCCACGTTTTCAATCGTGTGACCTGAGTTTTGCCGTTTGGTGTCCAAGGCGTATGTGTACTTTGAATGTTTGTTGAATGTGTGACCAAATATTTTATCTTCAACTGCGAGTCTTGATTCGTTGCATTTTTGTTTGCCTTTGTTTTGAAATTCAATTGATTTGAGGTTCACCTG
>JAQFZM010003000.1:0-12042 GCA_034695785.1 Galumna obvia | reverse complement strand
ATTCCAACTATAACCTAGTTAAATTTGTTTTCCCGTTTATGGATTTATTCCCCCCTATTTTGTGGTTGATTGTATATTATATATTATTATATTATTATTGTTAATATAATATAACGCAAAAGATTTAAACTCAAAAGATTTCATTAAAATTTTCGTCACATTTTTGTGGTTCTCATAAAGATTTGTCACACATTTTGAACAATAGTATAGAAAAAAAAGGATTTAAAGAAAGCTCAGCATTTCATATATGTTAAAGTTAGCATGCTCATAAGTTAACTCAATAGTTAGTGAAGAATAGTTTTTCAAATATTTAAATGGATGGCCAACACTTAAGAGATTTTAGTAGTATTCATGAGTTGTGACCACATTTTAACCTTTTATATTTCAAAACTAAAAAATTATAGCTTTTATATTCGCGACAATAAAAAATAGATATGACTTTTGCTTTACTTTTCAAATGATTAAAAAAACTAAAACCTAAAACAAAATGTTGACATTTATTGTATCTCCACTTTAGTCATCCCTTAGAGCCATAAATGTCGTTCCCATTGACTAACAATTAAAGTGTGTTTTAGTAAAAATAATATAAAATTCTAATTATTTATTAAATATGAATTCACGCCTTTTAGACCGTAAACTAATGGCAAAAGAGCTGTAAAGTTGGTCTCATCTCGAATTCAATTTCATCCATACATTAAATAAAAAAAATAATTCAATATTTAATTTAACCTAATTTTAATGCAAAAACATCTGATCCATTCTGTGCCGTCGCTAAGAGTCTATCCTTTATAATGTTATGGAAATTGGATTTTCATAATAAAACTGAATAATCAATTGCTTTAAATAAAAAATAAGTCAACAAAACTAAAACTTCAAAATATTTCATTTGAAGACAAGAAAAACAGAATTAAAAAACTTTTCACTCATAAAGAATTTAAAAGTTTAATACTTAAGAGTTTCAAACCATTTGGTCAACAATTTCTTTATGGAACTCTTTATATGATTTCCAGAAGTTTAAGTCAAAACATTCCTAAAAAGATTGGCTCAAATTTATAGTCTAAGAAAATAAAAAATTGTTTTCTCAGAGACGGCTTTTATAGATAAATACTTTTTTTTGGACATCTTGTTTAAACAGGCTCATTTTCAAACAGATAATAATATAACCCATGTCAAATACAAACATTCAAATATAATGTATTTCTTAAAGAAGAAAATTTTGCGCAACTTTTTAACAGAAAAGACTTTCTTTTGCGGTTTTTATCTTATATACTATATATAAGTTGAGAATATTTTCTTTATTCTGTTTATCGCACAGAATTGTGTGGTTTCACAAAAGACAGTATCAGTTCGGAGTCGACCAAATAAATGGTATAATTAAATAAGTAAAACAAAAACAATTTTAGATGTAATCAAATCCAATAATAATTAGAGTAATAGTTATTTGAAGTCATTCGTTACGGAATTGAAGGTTAGAAAAAAAAACTCATCAATAAATTCGTTAATAGAATTACTATCGAACCCATCGATCGTAAATCCGTTAATGGTCTGACTTTTCGTGTATAGACTGATAATGGCTTCAGTAATAACGGTATAAATATTGGCTTCAAATCCAATATTTTTAATGACTTTAAAAATCAAATATTTATTGAAATATGAATTTTTTAAAATATAAAATATTTAGAAAATTTGTTATTTAAAAACTCCTAAAAAAGATTTATGAATAACTCATTAAAAGATAAACTAATAAATAGTTAAATCAAATTCAAATCAAATAACTTACGGTTTTATCCACTTATTTGTTATCTATTGAATAGCAATTTATCGATGAAAAGGGTTTAAGAAAAAACCGTAAAATTAAAAGAAGAGAATTCACTTTCAAAAAGATTTTTAGCGAACAATAAAAATAAAATTCTTAACAATTTTGAGTCAGAAGTAAACCATTGAAACGGAAATATATGCTTCAAATAATCTATAAAACCAAACAAAGAGTTAAAACGAAAAAAAAGTTAACTGAGAAAAATAACATCAATTGTTTGGAAATTGATTTGCAATGAATTCACTTCAGTGGCAAAACTCAACAGTGAAAGTTTTCAAACACCTCTCTCTCCACTGAAGAGCAAAGAAAAAACTTATAAAAAACTATTTCTGATGTAATACACAATTTAGTCATTCTGTATATCAAAAGAACATCTGCACCGACTGACACATCATATGACAAAAAGCGCCCAAAAAACTATTACAAGTGTTTGGCCAACACTTTGACGCTTACGTGGAAATGCCCCCTACAGGCCGATGGAATTTGATAAAAAGAAGACCATGGTTAAAATCTATAAGTCTAACTGAAACTAAATCTGTAATCAAAATGTGCGTATGACCACTCTAACCACCAAAAAAACCATGGTCAAAATCTTTGAAAGCTATCTTTAAAAAGCTTTCAATTGAAAGTTTTATTTTAAACTTTAGCAAGATTAATACCAATGTTTAATTCTGATGAGTAATACCAAATGCTTATAAAATCTCTATTGGTTTTATATGAGTTTAATATTATTTTACACTTTCTATATAATATAAACGATTGATATTCATCTTTCTAAAGTATAAATTTGTTCGTACATTTGAAAGCTTTTTAAGGGCAGCTTTCAAAGGTTTTGATCATGGTTATTTGGTGGTTAGAGTGGCCATACGCACATTTTGATTACAGATTAAGATTCAGTTTGACTTAAAGATTTTAAATATGGTTTTCATTTTATCAAATTCCATCGGCCTGTAGAGGGCATTTCCAAGTTAGATAGAAAATGGTTCCGGTTTTATACACTCATTTCCCACAAAATATACGCAATTCTACTCTAGATTTTGAGTATTTTTTTGACGAATTGATTTTGAAATACATTTTCATTAAATGATAATCCATTTGAATGGACTTCAACTGTAAATAAGTACTTCAAAAATGGTTCAAAATATAATTGACTCTTAACTTATAATTATTAATAATAAATAAACTCAAAATTCAATGTCTTTTAATAAGAGTTGATTCAATCGATTTTCTCTAAATTATTAATTTGTTGAGAACTTTATACATCTATACATATCCCAAAATATAATTATGTGGCCAGACATGGCCTATAAGGGGGTATTTCAAAATACCCCCTGGAGCCCAAAATCTGGGAAAATACCCCCCTGAGACGAAAAGTCAGGTACCCCCCCCCCCTAAAGAAAAAGAGAAAAAATAAGTAAAAAATACGGAAAAATTGTCGAAAATCAGTAAAAATTAATAGAAAAATAAGTAAAAAGGTGTAGTTTTTATGTAAAATAACATAAAACTTAATAAAAACGCAATAAAACGTCAAAATTAAAGTTTTTAAGCAAAAAATTTCGATGAAATTTTTTTTTTAAATTTTGAAAAATACATTTTTTGTCAAAAATTCGTAGTTTTTTGCATAAATTTTGATAAAATACGTTAAAATAGGACTAAATATACTCATATACGTCAGAAAACGGCTTAAAAACGATGTTTTATGCGTTTTTAGGCATATTTTGGTCATTTTCAAAATACCCCCCCCCCCCACCAATACCCCCTGAGCTCGGACCAAAATACCCCCCTGAGACCAGCAAGTTTGGCCATGTCTGATATAACTAATATTTTCTAGCAACATTTACCAAAACATAATAATGATTGATGTGAATCCTTTTCAAATTTTAATTAAAAGCCAAAATTATAATCCAGTCAAATTTTTGATTCATATAATTCTATAAATATTTTAGTTTATATATTATATAATATAAATCTATATTTAATACTATTTTAGATTATATATTATGTAATATAAATCTGTATTTAATAATATTTTAGTTTATATAAAATAAAAATAGAAGAATAGGTGGGCACTAATACTGCGTATTCACTAATATAATACAAACTTAAAGCAACTAGATCCTTCTTTTTATTTATAAAAATAAGTCCATTAAAGTTTAGAAAACATTCTAATACTTTAAAATGCTATTTCAAAATAAAATTGCATTACCAAGGCTAATTAAATTTAGTAAACACTCGAACAAAACTCTAAGAAATATCTGGAAATACATCTCATATTTTATTTGGAAAAAACTAATCGAAAAACTTTTGTGTGAATAACACTTCTTCTTAATAATTGATTGGAAATATTGAATCTTGCTCACACCAGGGCTCAACGCAATTATTTAAGGTATCATCAATTGAGAAAATGTTATTCTCTCCACTAGTTTTTTGAACGACAGAACAGCGATTCAAACATTTTTATGACTTAAAAGCTTTGAGTAACAAAAGGAGAGAATCCAATCGAAAATCAATACATTCTCTCAAAGAAATCGAAAAATATTCTGAAGAAAAGTTCAAAAGAATAGTTCAATAATTCAATATTTATAGTCATCTCTGAGATAATTTCATATTCAGATTAATAGCAACTATAACACACTATAACATCAAAATTCATTCATTTATGAGTTAAAGAGTTCTTATTTGTTGATAACTTTCAAACAATTTTAAAATCATTGAATTTTTAAAACCTGTAAAACATTTTAAAGTCATATATCGAACAAAAATTTAATCCTTTCTGACATTAATTTATTATATAATTTGATTAAATGTTTTGAGTAATATTTTTATTTCTTTAAAACTGCTATTATTTAAATGGAAGTAATGATTGTTTTGTTTTCTATATTAAACATTTTAAGTCAATTTTAACCAAAATTCTTAAACTTAATGGTATTCAAACGATTCTTTTATTTTAATGTAATTTTAAGTAACATTTTATCCAAATTCAGTTCATATTATAAATCATTATATAAGAAAAGTTAGTATGATTTCGATACTGAATAGAATAAGTAACTAGATCTTTTTATAATCTTATAAATATTTAAATAAAGAATAAAAATTGTATGTGGTAGAAAGTTATCAAGCTTACTTAAAATATAGAATTCAATTGTAAGTTTCAAAGTAGGTTTGATTTATGTCATTTGAATGAGAATTATATTTATTAATTAACTAAAAACAAGATTACTCTTTCCAAAAATTTGTAGTTTTTATCTCATCGAAGACGTTCAGTAAGAAAAAGTTATAAATTAGTGAATGTGATCTAGTACTAATATTCATAAAATTCTCTTTATATAATTTAAAAGTATATCTTTTTTTTAAATGTAATTTTATTGAGATCTAACAAAAAATTTAGTTTGAAGGGTATATCCGTACAATTCTCTGACTGTTTATGAATAACTTCAGATACATTTATCTAAGTTTCAGCGCTTTTCATATAAAGCGAACGAAATATATTTTCCCAAAAAAATTCAATAAATTATTTCGAAATTCAGAAATTTCTTCGACTATAATAGAGTAACGAAAGCATAAATTATTTGAGTTAAGAAAAAAAAATACCAAAAATATTCTACAATTTTATGATTTCATGTCTGACAGACTCTTATCTCCGGTTTTTATTTTCCAGAAAACAATCTTCTCTTTTGGGAATTATATGAAACTTTCAAACATTTCAACAAAAATCTCTTTTGAGACAAAAAAATAATTTTAAGTATAATTAAGTTTGAAATAAATCTAAAAGCTTTTGCCTTGATCACTTTTTCTTTTCCTTTTTAACTCGAATAATAAAGTGAAAATGAGTCAAAGGCTGAACCAATTGAGAAGAAGAGGAATGGTTTATACAAAATGTCATACAAAGGGATTTTGATTTATAAGTCATAAACTGTTAAATAGTCATCATTTTTCTAACTTTACAAATCATCAAGGGACTTTTTTGGGACTACGAATGATGACATTAAATGAAAACTTGAAATGACCATGCAACTTTGCAAACTTGGGACATGACTGTCATATAAACTCATTACTGATTAAAATTATGAAAATTGTTTTATTCCCTAATTTTTAGTTCTAAACTAATTATTAAATAAAAATATTGTAAAATGAAAAGAGTTTTCTATTCAAAAAATTACTTAATTTCAGATTCAAATCGACTTTTCGTGAAATCGATAGTAAAGTGTGTTATAAATAAAATTGTGTTCGCCGTCGGACTATGCAATTAGGGAATTGGTTGCCATACACTTTCATTTGATTGTGGCCTCACTTTTTTGATCAACAGATATAGTGTTTAACACAGGATTGCAATAATGAGTTAACTGTTAATGATCTCAAGGGGTAAATCACTAAAAACTTGACTTCAAATTCAAATTTGGTTTTGACATTAAAATCAATACTAATTATATTAAATATTAACAAAACTAATCGACTCAAAAGAATAATTTGTAATAAAACCCAATTACTTTATCTTTGCCCTGATCAAACTATTAAAACCTTGCTCACAGTTGCAGATACAATTTGATGGATAATAAGAATAATAAGTCATTATAATGAGATATATCTTATTTATAGACATTCGCTCCTTATTTTATTAGACATCCAATACTTGTCTAATAAGTGCATACATTTTAGATGAAAACATTTCTTCATACAAACATTTTTAATCCACTTATAGTAGAGACAACTACTCTCTGTAACGACAGATCTCTCTCTTATGTCTTCAAATTCTTGATTAGACATTAATAGAAAATTGGGTCTTCTCTGACAATAAAACGAGTATTCAATCTATGGATACATACTTTCCATTCATTGCTCACAGAATTAGTTGTCATCAGAAGTAAAGAATCTGGAATTCAAGAGATAACTAATTCTTGGAAAGCATTTTAGCGAAGAATCTCTTAAATATTATTTTCATTCAATATTTAATAGAAATGTCTACAAAATTCAAATTTAAAAAGTTTAATCAGTTAATATACATTTAATTATCGTTACAAGTTCATGTTATTTATGCTAATTTTGATTAAAATTATATATTTTTCCTATGGCACTCTAATGTTAAGATGTTAATGTTACTCTATTAGACCATTTGATATAAACCAAAATTGAATTTAAAATAATTGATTTAATAATTAAATAATAATTACTAAAAGTTTTTAATTAAAAAATCAAAACATTTCAAAAAAAACTTATAATTTATACATTTAAGTTGAATTCTACTTAAGCCAAAAATTTTGAAACACCAAATGTTTGCTTATATCGAGAAATTAGTGTATTAATTACATATCAATGATATCATGTATTCACGTATAACATAATGTATATCTAAACGGCATCTCTTATTCAATAGAAATAAATTTGAAATAAAGTTCGGATCAAAACATAAATATTTTATTAAATTTTTAGATTCCACTCACATATCGATCCAAATTACCGGTAGTTTCAGAGGTAAAGGAAAGTCACATTTTCTAAGTATTATTAGTGTATATCCATAAATGAAAGGTCTGTTTTATTTATATAATATTTGGGTCAATGTTTTGCTGGAATTCAACTTTCAATTCACTAATGATATGAAAAATAAAAAAATTAAACAAAACAATTGACATTAAATGAGGCATATTTTATGTCAACTTTTACGGGTTTTTCCATATCTTTGATGACAATACAACAGAATAAAAACATTTATGGATAAGAAATTGAAAAAATTCTTTATTCTTTAATATTTCTAAGGAAAGAATATAATGGAATTTTAATCAAGGTTATTTCAATCATTTCAAAACAAATCATAAATTATTATTTGAAATGGAATTCAAAGTCTATTCGTTTGGATTTTATTATTGATTATAAATGAAAGATAAGATTCAATTCAAATAGAATTTCGACATTTGGAGGGAATCCATGAAATAATAATTCAAACAAAACATTTTCGTTGATTTACTGGTGAAGGACTCCAATCCATTAATTTAATTATATGTTTGAAAACCATTACTACCAATTTAAAGGTTTCTCCTGACCAGAGCTAACTCTTCACATCAGGTATATTAAAAGTAGAAAACTTAGTTCAGTCCTCAATTAAGAGCCTAAATAACATTTGTTTAGTTAAACAAACCAACCAAAGGGTCGAATCTTATTCGGAAATTTTTGGTTTCTGGTATTCAATTCTTAACTTTAATCAAAAGAAGTGGAATAAGTCGTGACCTGACTCTCGACTATTCGCCAAATATAACACTTTTTACAAAAGAAAAATATATGAGAAAAATCTAAAATATGTTTCAATAGAAACGACAAAATCAATGGATTTTCACGTTTTTTCATTCAATATTCAGAATCTTTTTCTTTGAAATCTATTTGAACACAAATTTCACGTTTAAATCAGACTAAATCCTATCCAATAGCAAAATATTAGGTCACACTTGTCATGAGTTAAGACACTTACAGATCTGTAGATCGCAAAATAACTGCTAACTGTGCGAACAGGTATCGATTCCCAGCACTACTGCTATAAAAGAATTATAAAAACTAAACCCAATGTCAGGATTATGACATTCATATGAGTCTCGAAATACATCTCCATTACAATAGTCTGGAGCACAGAATAAAGTATTCATAGCTTAACTACAATAATAGTATAATAAAAAAATATAATTCTTTAGGCAAATACAATACATTTGTGTTAATATATTCTATTTGAATGTATTTAATCATAAATTACATGAGACTAAAACGAAAATCAGATTTAAAACAGAATATTATGTTCCCGTATTTCTGTTTATTTATTAGTGAACATATCGTGTTTGGAAGCAATTTCTCATTAGATTTTTAGTATTATCATTACTCAACGTTTTGATGGCTATAATAATAATAACAATAATAAGCCATTCATACTCTTATGTCTAACTTCTGGTTCAATGACAACTTCGGTCCATATCATACGACTTATCGTATTTTAAGTGTGCCCTCAATTTTCTTGACTATCCGGTGAATATCTTTAAGATTTAAGCCTTAATTGCAAGCATTGACTTTCATGTCTCTCATGTGATAATGGGATGAAGAGATGCCTAATTAACCTCTAAAGACATTACAATTCGATTTACAGATATCTCTTATTGTAGGAGACGTACAAACAATTTACAAACTTTTAAACTCTTTGATCTTTAAATCTATCTTTTAATGGTTATATTTATTGCTAGCTACTTTAAAATTAGCAAATAGGCTTTCATTCAAAAATTTTGTGAATATTTATCATCCATTTGTTATGTCATAAAATAATATAGTCAACATTTCAACTGCTCTCCATATCCCCATCCCTATCCCTATCCCTATTCCTATACTCAATGATTGTGTAGAGGAACCACTCCATTACTCATTAGAAGTGATTGCATTTTGCTTTTGTTCGACATTAACTTTAGTGAAAAACTAGACTTAACTCCTTTGAGAGGGTTTTCTTTGCATTTATATTACATTCATTAAATGGTTTACTATTTTATTATTCGTGAATTAATAGCCATAAGTTTTGCTGAAACGATAATTTTTATTACAAACCAATTGAAAATTGTTTGCATACGGGCTTTAAAAACAAAAAGAGCTGACTCTCAAATATCTATTCCTCTGACATATTTCCGCAAAAGAATCCAATTATTCCTTTTAAGAGTTATATTATATTAAGAATCAGTTCTAAAGTATTCAAAACATTTTTTTGACTGAAAATAAAGAAAAAAAATTTTCCTCAATATTTTTGTTTGTTTTAAAAATTAGTGGTTTTCTCGACATAATTACATACTTTTAGACTCATATTTAATGAGAAACAATTTATAAAATATTTGAAGCAAAAGTTAAGCAATAATTTGTCAAAAAATTGTTTTTAATAATGAGTACTATTAAAGTCAGTCCATTATTTATAAAATAATGTTATTTCTGGTAATAATAGACTATATATTAAGTAATGCATTAGAAAAACAAAACAAACCATTCGTTTATAAAAAGTATTTCTCAAAACAACGAAAAAGTGTTTCTCTTCACACAATTTGTAATCAAATGTCAAAATTAAAAAATAGTTGTCTAGAATTGTATGCAATTGTGTGCAATGCTGTGCTGCACAGGTATAACAGAATTAGGTTAGATGTCTATCAAATCTAATGAATTGAAAGAAATATGATTTGAGACTCACCTTAAGAATAGAGATACAGACGAGAGATTTCACTCAATTTTTATGTAGTTTTCAAACAGTTTTAGTGCTTTGAATCGATAAAAAGCAAATTATATAATAAATTTTTAAGTCTTTTTAAAGGCCACATAAACCACATTATGTCCAAAAGTCTCTCCAAAAGCTGTCAATTCCTCAAAATTATAGTCACTTTTCAATTGTCTGATGGAAACGAATGAAATTCCAATAAAGTCATGACTGGAATCGACAAATGTCTCATCATTTCTATCAAATGATTAATAGTTTTGGCCAAAAGAGTCTCAAAATAGATGTCCAAAAGATGACCAAATGTTAGATAATATGAATAAAGAGTTCAAAGTATTTGAAAAGTTTGACTCAATTTCTCTTTTAATAAGAATTAGTCACAAATGATAACAAAATCAGTTCTAAATTTTTAGTGAATTTAATCAAAAAATGAGAACAACATTGAAATTAAAGGTATGCCTACGAGTCATGTGTCGATGATTCTGGCGGTTGTCTTCTGTTTGAGTGTTGTGTGTAGTCATAGCTCTGGTAGTGTGAAACCGATATCGCTATAACCGCCAGCGCTAACAAACTCTGGCTGTGAGTCCGCTATTAGAGCCTAAACTCGTTGTGCGTCTGTGCCGTCCGTTTCGGCGGTACGTGTCGTCACTTTATATCATTGAATCTCTATTTTAGTTCTGCGACTATTTTGCACACAATTTATTGATTTGTTTAATAGTCGCCACAAAAACACTACAAAACAGATCACTTCAAGAAATTTAATTACTTTTTTTGTAAACAATAATTACTTTTTATCTGACATTGACTTCAATTCACTTAAAATACATTAAATAATTTAAATTACTTTCATTTCATTTAAAAATCAGAGATAATTAAAGCAAATGTTTAAATCTTTAAAAAATGATTCACTAAACTCATTAAAAGTGTTTTAAACTAGCACATTTCAACTAAACTTTGATTCTAAACTTTTGAATTTCATAGATTCACTAAAAATATCTATCCTTTGATTTTATTATCTCCAAAATATTATTTTGATTATATAATTTTATTGTCCCCAAAATCATGAGTTCAATCGTTTTAACCCAAAGTCATCCATATATAGTCTATGGGTCATATAAGTTCACGACCCCTATGAAAGGTTCTAGGCGAGATAGCTACTTTAATTGTTTTGGCACTTTTGGTCAACAATTCATAATTTTTAAGTTAATAACGTGAATATAATTCCTAATCTTTGCTCAAAGTTTTAATTACTTTAAATTATAGAATGAATTATAATTTAAGAATTTATAAGAATTGTGCCCTCTATATGAACAAGTCTATATGAACAAGTCTATATGAACAAGTCTATATGAACAAGTCTATATGAACAAGTCTATATGAACAAGTCAAAATTAGAATTTTTAAAATTAATTATTATTTGATTGTCTATAAAATTAAATGATTACATTCTTAAAGACATTATTGATATCCATTTTTATTAATTCTTTATGATTGAGCATGATAAAACCTATAGTAATGTTGAATTTATAAATTAATATTACCTTTATTATTATTCTATACCTTGTATTATTCTTTTTTTTTTATTAAATTTAATATTGTAGTAAATAGTCATTTTTAAAATGAACATGGTAGTTCAGAACACAATACTTGGTAATACATGAGAATGAAAATTTAAAAATTATCTAAAAGTACCCTGCACTATATTGTTCCTTTTTCTGTACTAAATTATAATAAAATGAAGCCCTCATTAAATCTTAAATCAGTTATAAGCAGTCACTATAGTAACAGTTGAAAACTGGTAACTAATGCAAACAAATTCATAGAGAAAAGACTTACGAAAATATTGTTTTGTTTACATTAGAGACAGTGTTTGCTCATATCTGTCCTAAATGTAATTAATCATCCTTTTATCTTGACTAATGACCATGTTCATATTTGAAATTACAGTCACCGATCAGTTTTATGAAGTGATCGGGAATTAGGATTTAGTTCATAAAACTGATTGGTTCATAAAATC